>WJFB01002371.1:0-19852 GCA_009870185.1 Pygmarrhopalites habei
GCAAAGGTTATGCAGGACCCTGTATACTGTAATACTATGTATACACATTCTCTTTCTCAATCTCAATCGACCTCCTTTCTTCCACCAGTGAATATCCCCAAAATGCTGATCGCTGTATCCTCAAAAGTCCCAACTTAGAATGTTGTTCTTTTAATATAGAGTCAAACATATCAAACAACACGGCCTCTCTCTCTCTCGCCCTCTTCTCCAGTCGAGAGAAAACCTTGATAATGTAAATAGACTGAAGGCCACACACACACTAACCCTCCATGTGTGTTTCTTCTTCTTCTGCTTTCCCCTGTAAGGCGGATTCTTTGTCCAAAATTATGAGCCGCACTTTTTCCCCTTGTTTGTGCATACATTGTGTGTGTGGGTAGTTTACTAGAGGGGAGAAAACTGTTTTCACAATTTTTCACTTAATCAAACTTGACAATAGGATGCGTGCACATTTGGCAGTGCAGGAGGAGAGATGGGATGGGATGGGAAAAAGAGGATGCGTGTCCGAGTTGATTGCTTCACATATTTGTGTACAAATTTTTTGGAGGAAAGAATTAATCACATTGTGTGCTTGTTTGTGTGTGTTTGTATGTGGAAAAAAATTCCAACACTTTCTCCTCATTTCCACCATTTTAATTGAGGCGGAGAGTGAAAGTGTTCACAAAAGGAGAGAGTTGAAATGATGTTGAAGGGGAGTCTAGCATTTAGTTCTTTAACTAATCTTTCACCGCTTGCCATTTTTAGTTTAGATTGTACATACATGGTCTCTGTATCTCCCTGAAGACTTTAAAGTGGTTTTTTGGCTGGCAATGCCTAGAGAATGACGAAGGGGAGGAGGAGTGAGGGAGATAAAATAAATTTTTCCACTTATTCTCTCATCTAAACTGAGAGAATAATGGAGAGGAGAGAGAGGGAGAATTTTTTCTGGCTATCAGCAATGTCAACAAAAGTATTGTAGATAAATGTGAGACTCCACATTATATAATATGGACATATACATAGACGCATATAAACCTATGTGGACATATGTATATGTGTGGAGGAGGAGGAGAAAACTCTCCTATGTCAACAAGAAGAAGTACGAGATGGAGAGGGGGAGGGAGAGAGGAGAAAGCGAGAGAAAAAAGAAAGGTCAGGACTGTCAACTGGCTCTGTCTATAGTTTAGGTCTCAGTTGAGACAACGCTTACGACTTAAATAACCTTTTTTTTCTTTTTTTCCCTTGTCTGCCAGATCCAGGAGCTTGTACTCCCACTACTTTTACTGCTGCCTTTATTTTATTTTTCCCCTCTCCTTCAATATGTCCTTGGATTTTATTTTATACTCTTGTATAAAAGGCGGAGGGCGGGGACTGGACAATAATCCTATTCTGATCATTCTCCTTTCTCTCAGTCAGTCCAGTCTTGTACTGGAAGGGAAAGGTCAAGAGAAGGAAATGTGAGGGAATTTTAAATACCCATCACACAACTGGAGTCCTCAACGACACACAAGGTCATGCATTGTAAAAAGTAGGGTTCTGGACTGAGTGCAGTGGATTTAATTATTTCCAAGAATTTTTCTTTACGGAGTAAGTACTTGTAGTAAATAAAATTTGTAGTCCCTGTTCAAATTATTTTACTGTATGTACAAATTTATGGTTCCTTAGTAAATGCCCATTATTTTTTTCTTAGAATTATTGTGTACTATTGTGAGAAATTTTTAAAGAAAAAATCTCAACATTTTTTAAACTATTCATTTATTTCTAAATCCTAGTTTTGCTTTCTGAATAAAAAAGAAATGAAAAAAAGGAAGAGAAATTAGGTGAAAGAATTATCGCTGTCCAAAATACATATGACAATAAAGCTGTTGATTGAACTTAAATTAATTAGAGAGAGAAAGAGAAAGGGAGGTCTAACTGATGACTGGAAGGATCCAACATGGAGTAAAAATAGATTGAAAGACAAGAGAAATTGGTGCGGGGGGAAGAGAAGGAGGGTCTAATTTACAGTCAAGTCATCGACCCACGCAGTGGATTACCTGGTCTAAAATTTGAAATTCAAGAGACCTTTGATTTACTCTGAACCAGTGTTGGCCAGTTGGGTATTTTAGTTCTTCACAACTTTATTTCCTAAGAAGAATTTTTTTTGAAAAACAAAAAGCTCGAAAAGGAAAACTCTCTCAAAATGATTGAAAAGCTCGGAAAATCTCAGTCAATTTTAATTAAACTGGATAATATGCCAACACTGGTTTGAACGACTTTTTTCCCTTCTCTTTCCGTCTTTCACCCGTAACCTTCATCCATGCTTTCACCCTCTCTGGTTATTTACATTAGTACAATGTCCTTTCCCTCCATTTACAAATTCTCGGTAGTATTGTACATACATAGTTCATAGTAGTAGTGAAAGTACATAGTAGAATGAGAGTTCTTTGCTTAAACTACGTTTAACTCAAGGATCCTTATCGATGATGAATGAATAACACTTGATTCCTCTACACCAATCCTTCCCTCTCCTTTTCCCCTCTCCGCAAGATTATTATTTAAGTTGTCACATTAAATTATCCAAAATTATCGTCAGAATAGTAATTTGACACAATTTTCCCGACCACAAAGACAGAGTGTGTGTGTGTGTGAGTGAGTGAGGAAGGAACAAACACAGAGTTTAGTTGATTAGTCTGAACCATTGGAGTGAGCATTAATTTGTTCCCTTTTAATAACCTAAACAATTTTCATAATTCAAAAACCTCACAAAGTTTTCCCTCTACATCGATTAATATTTCATCAATTAAACCCTCGGCACTCATTACAAAATTACAATGTGGTGGACACACTCACACACACACACACATAGAGGAGAAGAGGGTGAGATGAGGAAGGGAGAGCGAGAGACTATTCAGCATGACTTAACTTTTAATGTAAACGTTTACTCAACGTACATGATTGATGATTTTACGATTCTTATAGAGTTGAACGGGGGAAGGACAAAAACATTTCCAACTTTCTTGATCGAATCATTTTTGACAAAATTTTCTATTGTCCTTCCTGAATACAATAAAACTCAATTTTTTCTCTTAGACCCTTCATTTAACCCCTACTTTTAATTTCTAATGCTCACTTTCAAAATAATGTCTCTTCAAGTGTATTCTTGTAATGGGAAAAAAACCATTTTCAAATTCAAAATCCTCCTCCAGTCATCATTAACTATCCCCACACATAATGTAGTGTGTGTGTGTGTGTGTGTGGAGACAAGACACAGGGTTGAATAAACTTTGTATGTGAAAATTGATTGATTTTTGTACATCACTCCTCAATCCTTCTTTTTTTTAAGGTAAATCAAGTGGATAGGATGCGGTTGCTGTTGATCAAGTAGAAAATTTATGATGATGATTTCTCTCTCTCTCTCTCTCTCTTGTCGATTCCTTTCCCTCCTTTCTATTTCATTCCCTACTTTCAATACTGTCTCTTCCTCTCATCCTCCCTGGAATTTCATTTTACATGCACTCAACATTTCCTTTCTCCTTGTACATGTCTCGATCTCGATACATACGATCCCCATACAAAGTTTCCCAGCTGAGTCGTCAACTGTTCCTTCTCTCTCTCTCTCTCTCAACCCCGCCATACATTTATATAAAAGGACGAAGGAGGAGAGGCTTTTGGTCATTACATTGCATCGCATTGTATTGTATGGAACATTGCCACGAGAATGTGTACATGTACAATACAGGACCTACGTACGTGTGTATGCTATGGTGATGAACTTTCACATTACCATAGTCCGTCGTCTCCCTCCCTCCCCTCTTTCTCTCCCATGCTATTGGTTTAGTTACACCATGGCCAATCCACACAAACACACACACAGTGGAGTACATATGTCCCTTCCGCCCTGCCAAAGAGAGAGAGGCTTAGACTGACTTGTATACTTCACACGTACACTTACCGTTACTACTAACAACAAGTACCAGGACCTCCTCCTCCTCATCTCATCCAACACACAGACTTGGAGGAGAATCTACTTGTGTGTGTGGGTACGTAGATTTCAAGTGTATGGTATATAGAACAGCATTCACTATTTACTGCCCACGATGGCCGTCCGTTTTTGATTGTACTGTGATGTGAACCCCGTGTATGTGTGTACATACAAGAGAGCACAGTACAATGGCCACAACCATACAACTAACCGTAACCGTAATGTCAATTACTTTTTCACATTCTGTGAAGCTCCCCCATGTTTTTCCCCTCCTCCTCCTCCTCCTCACTATCTTTTCTTTTTTTGTTGAAAATTCCGTTCTCCTGCCCATGTCCCTCTTTCTTTCTCTCCCTCTCTCTCTCTCGTTTGTTTCAGGACTCGTAATTTCAAATGGAACTGGATAGAGCGTGGAGCGTTTGAGCAAATTTAACCGAACCACTGCCTCACCGAACCTCTCCAATGGAATATAATCAAGCCACATTGTCAATAGCCTTTCTCCCTACTTTCTCTCTGGCCGTACATGTGTAGGTGTACCGTATAGAGGAGACACACACTCTCACATCAGCAGATGCACCACTATAAAGACCATAACCCCAGGATTGTATGGCATCGGCATCCTATGGAGTCGTCCGAGTAGCTTGGAGTGTGAGCGGAAGAGTTCCCAGTTTTAATACGCCACACACACACACGTATACTCATTTCAAAGACACAGCAGCATCAATTTCATTTATCAATTTCTAACTAAAACTCAACCACATGCGACACATTCCATTCCGAACCTTTCCCTCCCTCTTCACTTCTGTCCTCTTTCCCATGGTGTACCTCAGGAGAAAGAATGTACACACTGAAAGAGGGAAAGAGACAAGAGGATTGTCATACAATCCAATATTGATGCAATTTATATTTTCTGTTGCGACGGCAAGGACGATGCGCTACCGCCACTCGTCCCACTATTTAGTGTGCCATGTATGGAAAGAGTGAAAGGGAAAGAGTGTGTATGTGTGTGTACAGTGCATTCGGAATTCTTTCTTTTTTTGAGATATGAAGGAGGGATGTGTGAAATAAATTATCTGTAGCAGCCGCAGACACTAGAGATGGTGAAAGTGGGATTACACGATATATTATATGATAACAACACACACACTCACACTCTCACTCACTCTTCCATACTCATCTCCTACTCGTACACAAAGTGTAATACGTATAAAAAACTATATTTCTATTTTCTTCGTACACTCGGCACACACATACACACACAGAGGGAGAGAGAGACATGGTAGTACTCATGTTACAACAGGATTACTAACTCCCACTCTTTATTACATCTTGTATTACACTACACGATGACTACTACCACTATGTAGTAGTAGAGTAGACTAGTCGCGACTTATATTTTGTGACTTGTCTACATCTTGAGCTCTCACTCTCTCTCTCTCTCTTGTTGGAGTGGTTAGGGATTACATTTGAACAACTAATGGCAAATTGTACCCACCTACCTACCTACACACACATTAACAACAACAATAATAACAACAAGAAGTGGAAAAAGGTGTTCACAACAAACCCACACACACACAATCTAGGCCCCCACCTTGGCTTCTTACATACTTTCCATTTTTCTCAAATGTGTGAGTGTGTGTTTTACATTTTCCACATTTGCAAAACAACTCGATGACAAGAGCCAAAAAATTTATATATCCGCCTTCCCTGCATACCTACACACAAAAAGATACAAGGTCACATGTGTCCCGTCTCTGCTAGACAATTTTGAGAAAGAATACATGTATGTATATAGTGTGAGACACACACACACCACACACACAAAAACGGAAAGTAAATTGAAGAGTGCAAACTGCAGCAAACTTAAAATGCACTACAGTGAAGAGAGAAGTGTAGGGGGGAAATTGTTTTTTTATAAAAGATGGAGAGAAAGAGAGAGAGAGAGACTCAGGGAAGGAATACAAAATAGAAAAGGAAAAGGAAGAAAGAAGCCTACCTTTCGCCTTGTATCGGAAAATGTGTCTCTTGTGACTTTTTGTATAAGATTTTTTGGATGGAAAGTGAAGACGGAGAGTGAGAGAGGTGCACCGTTTTTTTTCTCACCATAGTTTTCCAAATAATCTAATTACGTTACACCGAAGGTCGATATAGTGTGATGCCAAGGCTGCCACATTACATACTGTGTGTGTGTGTGGGTACATCCCACTTTTTCCAATGCTTGCTTCCTCGGATGGTACTGTGTATGTGCCTGTATGTATTTTCTTGCTCCTGTATATCCCGATTTTTTGTGTGTAGTTCAATGTAAAATTTAGTGCAGTGGTGGTTTTTAGCAGCTGCTCTTCCCCTCTCCTCCTCTCCTTAATACATATATTCTACCCCCTTCCATTTATGAATGATCAAGAGAGGTAATCTTTCGCCATCGTACAATATAATGGGTTAGGTCAGGATCTTTCCTCCTCCTCCCTTTTTACAAAGAACTTCTTCTCTCACACAACACACACACGAGTAGCAAAAGACTTTTAAAGGGGAAAGGTAAAAACTTGGAAATGGGGGAACGTTTGACGTGTACTCAAAATTAATAGAAGAGAATGTGGATAATGGGAGTTTTTCCCCCATTTCAAATGTTGTAAACCCTCCTTACTTATTTACACAGGGGAAGAGAGAGAGAGAGAAGCAGAGAAAGAGGAAGAGTGCGGATGGGGGAAAAGATGAGAAAGTTGGCCTAACTTCACATTGGAGAGCAATTAAGGCCAGGGCGGAATCATAATAATATGTAGGTATACTGTAAACGTATTATCATAGAGGAAGAGAAGAGAGATGAGAGAGATAGAGGAAGAGAGTTGGGAACCATTTTTCTGTCCAGATTAAAATCATGCATGTGAGGGAGTTACTCAGCACAAAAATGTGGGTTGGGATTAGTCTTTTTAGTCACAATTTGTGAGTAGAGTGCACATCCTTCCTGTCTCTCCTATTTCCATCCATCCAGCTAGTGTGTGTGTGTGTGACATGGACAAGAAGAATTAGCTCAATATAAATTTAAACTGAAGAGTGACGGTGAATTTAGCTAAATTTTGGACTGCTCTCTAGTCACTGAGAGTAGTTGCTTAAATATTCAGAGACGAGTGGATTTAGGAGGAGAGTGGTTTTGATTTTGGAGCATCAGAGTGGGAAATATATCAGTCTGTATGTACAACAATGGGGAAAACACGAAAGTTTTTTTGCAAAGTATTTTTTTTCTAAAAAAAGAAGAAAGGTAGAAAGGAAGAGGGAGAAAGCTGTTGGATGGTGTGGCTGTTCCAGTATGTATATTTGTATACATGTATGTGTGTGCATGTACTACGGAGGAGGAGGAGAAAGAGGAGGAGGATAAGGGAAAGCGGAGGGAGGGGGACTGTTCCCCATGGATCATTTAGTTGGAGTGAAGATATTTTATGAGTTTTCTTGTGGGTAATCGGCCAGAGACCTTCTCAAAATGAGGGCAATGAGGAAAAAGCTTAAGACAGTTGTAGAGTAAAGTCTTGTGCTTATATAATATGTACACTTGGATAGACACACACACACTCCCTCACTCACACTCGGCTAGGAGAAGGGAAAGGCGAGTATTAGAGGTAACAAGAGAGAAAGAAAGATAGTTTCACTTGGCTAGGAAAAAAGGTAAGAGTAAAGTGCAGTTCGTGTTATTTTTTTCTGTCTTTAAGGCATCGTCATGAAAGAAGAGGGAGAAAGGAGATAGACATTCAGACCATAAGAGAAGAGAAAAAAAAGAATGGAGAAAGAGGAAATACAGGGTGACTATTATTTTGAGCACTTTAGAAAATTTTTTGTAATGTCCCTCAAAACCTTTCCTTATATTTAAATAAAGTGAAGTGAGTTGTTTTTCCCTCTCATTCTTTAAATAATTGATTGGCCACATGAAAAGAAATGTTCAATATTTAAATTTGTCAGTTGGGGAATTTTGCAAATGAATTATGAATCCGGAGGATGTACAAAACTTTTTGTAATTAATTGTGAGTGGGGGGTCAGAGGGATAAGTCGTTAATGGACAAATTGTGCGTCAGGTGGACGACGTCACCCTGTACACAGCTGTGCGTTTCCCAACTGGCTGGAAATAGAGAGGGTGGTGTGGACGGAGTATGGGTGGTACGTAATAAATTAGCCTGTTGGTGAAAATAGATTTAAGTTTCGTTAAGTGAGAGTAGTGTTGAGGCTCACCCCAAGGTAGTCATCGTGACAATGGTGTACCAGAAGGCTGCCGGAATGGAAGTGAAATTGGTGTCATCGACATTTTTCTCGGCGTAGAACATAACAGTGGCGAAGATGATGATGGCCATGGCGAGGGAAAAGACAAGAAAGCCCAGTTCCGAGGCGCAAGATTTGAGTGTGTAGCCGAGAATGCGCAAACCTTGGGAATGCCGAGAGAATTTGAAGATGCGGAAAACGCGGAAAACTCGTAAGGTGACAAAGGCTCCACTCACATCATCGTTGTCAGTAATGCCTAGACCAATGTAGTAGGGGAGGATGGCCACCACGTCAATGATACTCATGACGCTCCGTACAAACTTACAACGGTCCGGGGCTGCGAATAGACGGAGGAGATACTCGGCCGTGAAAATCATGACACAGGCCGTGTCTAAACAGAAAAACACAGTTTTATAACGTTCACCACAGGACAGGGTACCCCCTTTACCAGGCAGTCGACCACATGGCACTGTCTCTACTACATTTGCCATCACTGACACTGCGATGAAGAAACCCGTCACGTAGTAGAACACGAGGGCTGCTGTGGACGTGTGAGGGTTCTCGAAGGCTCGCCACATTCTCTGTCGAATGTTTGTCAACTTTTCCAAATTTTGATCACCATTCTCCGACAATTTGTCATCTAGTAGACGCTCCGCGTTCTCCCGTTTCCGGTCCCGATAATCTGTGTCCCCCCAAATACACGCATGTACAATTAACCACTCTCTTATTTTTCAAAAGGATTCAAATCTCTTAAAGTATTATGAATGAATTAAGAGCGCACCCTCGTAGCAACAGTCTCCTATGACATCCGGTAATATCCCGAAGAATGCCAACTCTTCATCATAACTCGTTAGACATTCATGTTTGGGGTAGTGGAGCTTCCCTGTTTTGTCCAAATTGGGAAATGGCGAGAAAAAGAAAGACAAGAGAGAAATTATCATCATAATAATAAAAGAATGACATACATCATTTTATTACGATACAATTTAAATTTATATCCCATTGCACAAGAAAACCTCAATGTACAGAGCAATAAAAACTTTTTTACACTATACTTTCACTTTCTCTCAACTTCATGCATAAACCGCAAGGCTGAATGAGGGAGCAAAAAATTGGCGAGTGCATGTGTGAACTGTACTTTCCATACGTAATGTCCAAACTTTGAAATAGAATCTACCGTCTACATCCAAACTCTTGTTTTATCTATCTACATCTTTTGTAATAAACCTCTCGAGTTAGGCCAATATTTGGTAATTGGGTTTTTTAATGGAAAGATTGTTCAATTCGAATGTGTACGGTAATTCATTGCTTGGGGCCTTGCAAACTTATTTTTAATTCGTCTAGATTCACAGAGTGATAATTCACATCTCTCTCCTAACTTTTCACCCATCCAATTGTCATTTTTTCAGTTGCTACCTCAATCAATTTCCCTTGTGTTTGTGTGTACACGCAAGCAAATTCAACATTTCACTCCCCATCTTTCTACATCCCTCAGAAATAAAACAGACACAAACGTTATGACAGGAAGAATGAGGAGTTTGACAAAAGAAGAATTTGCGAGACATTTTCCACGGTCATGTGTGTGTGTGTGCCTGTCTTTACATTGCACTGTGAGTTCAAAATTAAGATCCATAATGCCCTCACGAATAGTCATCCCATGTGTGTGTGTCGAAGGTAAAAAATAAAAAGACAAAAGAGATTCTCCTCCTCCTCCCTATCTTTCATGTTTTAGTACATAGCTGTAAAAAAATCTAGAGCTCAACTAAAAAAATTGTCGAATCTCGTTCCTTTTTCTCTATTTTGACACACACACATAGTCCTTAGCCTCCCTTGTCTGTATGTACGGATGTGTGAGTGTTCTTTGGATACATGTATCTATATGAACCTGTGAAGAGCAACTCGCTCTCTGAGACTAGAGGAATCCCGAAAAAAAACCTTCCGAAAAAGAAATAGAGTGCTGCTTGAAAAAGGGAGGCAAAAACTAAGAGAGAGAGAGAGAAAAGGAGGAGGAAGAAAAGTTAGTGCATTTCTTTACGGGGGAACTCTTTGGCGGGCAAAAATGTGGATATAAAAAAAGTTAGAGCAGGTTTATACACGAGAAAAAAAATCTGTATAAAGTAATATAAAGTATGCGTACAGTATACACACACGTAGAGAAGAGGAGAGACATGGATTTGCATGCAAGGGAGATGAGAGAAAGGAGAGATTTTTATCCACATCCATCTATATGGGAAAATATGAAGGATGGTAACTTCTGCTGAGAGGAGAGGAGGAAAGAAGAGAGAGAGGGAACTGCTCCATCATTTTATCTCTTATTATATCATGTTAATATTTTTCCTCATCTCTCCTCGTCCCGTGTGTAAATGTAAATGCAGAGAGGGAGAGGGAGAGGGAAAAAGTAAAACCATCAAAGAAGCTTAGATTGTAAGACTCTCACTAACTCAACTAAAACCTCTGCTCTGTTTTTTTGGACAACTCTGAGTTTTTTTTCGCTTTCCCTCTCTCTAGTCTAAGTCCCTCCCTCGGTACTTTGCAGTTTGAGTCAATAAAAATAACAGTCTTTAATTTAATTATAATATATACACTTATGTAGAGCTCCACGAAACGTGGTAAAACAATCAAAGTGACATTCACTCACTTTCTCTCTCCCTTTCCCACTTTCTCCCACTTTCTCTCATTATTCTCGACACTCCAAAAGTGTTTAAAAATAATATGAAAGGGAAAATTTTGACTACATTTTGTACTCCACACACATCCCACACACACACGCTCGTCTGAGTGAGTGTGTGTGTGTGACGTGTATAAACAAACACAGTCAAAAGGTAGGGTGGGTTGGCTGGTACAAATTGGGACGAAGAAGAGGAGGAGGGAGGAACTCAATTGATGAAACTAATAATGAGGATGATAGAAAAGGAGGGAGGGAGAAAAGAAGCAATTTTGTACAAACAAAAGGGAAACAATGCTCTGCAGACTTCCTTTCCTTTCCACGTGAAATACAGGAGAAAGAGAGAGAGAAAGAGAAAATGAAGGGAGAGAGAGAGAGAAAAAGTGAGGGATATAGTCATTATATTACAATGTATAATGAAGAGAAACACCACTTTCCTGTTCTATAGTAGTTGAGTATGTGCCGAAAAATGTCAGGGTCACGATCAAAAAAGTATTCTTTGCTGTCTTCATCGTAGAAAAACTCTCGCTCACTGGAACCAAGGAGAGTGTCTGGATATTTTTCCAGTGTATTTCGCCAAGTCTGAAAAATCAAGAATAATAAAATAATTTTCATTCACTGATGAGTCACAGTAATTAGTCCACACAATTCGCTGAAGGTTATTTAGTATTTCATATGTTTTATGTATGGATAAGAACAAGAGAGAAAAGCGTGGAGTCCATACAAAACATGAAATGTTGCTATAATTCTTGACCATAATTCAAAATATGATTTATTGCAAATCTCAAACCCCCGGATACACAAAGGGCAAAAAAACAAATGAGCAAATAAGGACAAAAAGTCATGTCACAAACAAACGAAACCCCTAAAATCACACACAGTCAACCCTTTTGAATGGTAAAACAAAATTTTAAAAGGGAAAAGGATTTTCCTTACCTCAAACTTTCGACCCGACACATTTATCAACAGTTTCTGATCGTCCGCTTTACAACGGTCTTTCAGAACAGGAGGTGGTGGTAAGCTTTTACCTGTTCAAAACACGCAAATTCACAGTTTTTTGAAACAATCAAAAATCATTACACAATCAGTCTTCATAATGATGGATCCCACAAAGCCAAATTGAACTTTAAAATCCAATCCATCATACACACAGAGAAGGGTAACTTAATGAAGATTCAATTTTCAAAACCAACTTACATGCTATCGGAACCCAGCCGAGGGCGCTAGCCCTAGCCATCTAAAAAATGACATTAAAAAAACAATATTGTTAATCACCCACAAATTTTCCATGGATGAAAGTACTTTGAAACTAATAATAAATTTAAAATTTACTGACCGGCAACCATGCCGCAACAGAGGCCATGGTGGTTGATCCTTGCGGAGGAATGTTGTTTCAAAAATATCACAAATGCACAAGGAGTTGTCCCAATCAATCTCCTCTCTTCTGTCCTCTCACACAAACCACGCGACGACAAAAATGTCTACATTGATTGAATTGTGGGACTATTCTCCGTCCTCCCTTCTCACATTTCCCAATTTCTTTCTGACGTCCAATATTTCCAATTTCATTACACTTTCTCCGGACTCTCATCTTGCTCTTTTAGGGGTTTGGTGAAAGTTGTGGTGGTTCAGTAGAATAACTTTCATGGAAATATTTTTCTTAACCGGGTAGACAGACAGAGTGAACAATAACAAGAATCAACCACTCACGTTTTATTTTGATTCAATCTCAGCCCAACAAGGAGGGCAAGAGCATCATTATTCTCCTAGAGAGTCAAAATATCATATACTTGGCTTATCACAGTCCATGCTGACAATGGATTTAGAATGTCAGGAGGAGGTGGAGGAGGAGAGAACGACGGAGGAGGTGGACGTCCGCCGTGGTGTAACACACAGTACACTTCTCCGTCAGCTCATCATCACCCTCCTTGTCTTGGTGAGACACCACCACACGGAAGCCTGCATTTCATTTTGATGGAGAAACAGACAAACCAAATCATGTATCACCAACCACGGAAATTGAGGAAAAAAATCACGGATTCACCCCCAAATCAATTATCAATATCAGAGGATAATGATAAGAAGATTGTAACAACTATTTTCCTTTTCTTCTTCTTCTTCGAAGAATTAACACAATTGCACACGGAGGAGAGAATGAACGGAAACAAATATAGAATATATAAATAAATTTTTTTCCTCCTTTTTTAATAAAAAAAATTATTAAAATCACAATTTAACTCAATTTATTATTCTTCTTTCTTCTCCTGATCCAAAAACACACACAGGAGTAGGAGCACTAATCCTACACACTAAATAATACTTCTTGACCCCGGCTTCTTGACTCTTTCTTTGTCGGACAAATGGGTAAAACTAGGGGGAAATCAAATTGAGAGACATGGAGACAAAAGCCGACAAAAATGGAAAGAAAGAACGGAGAATGTAAAAAATGAAATGAAATTATACTCCTGGTGAATATAAATTCCGCCAAATTCACATTAACTCTCCATGATGCTGATGATGATGATGATTGTGATCATGGGGTGATGTCACGACATACTTTAGCAGAGTGTAGTGTAGACTCGTACAAGTGTAAGCACCACGGTAGCACAGAGGAGTCCACTTTTTTAAATTAATTAATTTTTATTTTCTCTCTCTTTCTCTCTACGACTTGGTTTGCTGGACGATTAAAAAACTGCAGGACAAAAAATATTTTAATGAGAATCTCAGCACACTACCCTACATACAAATAATTGTATGTGTGTGTGTGAGAGAGAGGCCTTTACACTTTTGGTGTAGTTCAACTTTTTCTCTCCCTCTTTTACTCTTTGAGAGGATAATTGTTCTTAATTATTTTCTTTATTGTTTTATTCTGATGGATCAGAATTTGTTTCCTGGATTCTGGCCATGTCAACCCACCTCATAATAATATGTGTACCCCACAGAATTTGGGTATCTTGTTGTTGTTACAGTTTTCCCTTTTTAAAAAATTTAGGAAATCCCCCTTCACGACACACTGTAAATCACGACAAATGAAAATTGGAGGGTCGATGGCAGTTGTGTTGTTGTTGTATTTGTTGTCGTCGTAAATAATGTTGCTCCTTCTCCGCTTGATTAGTGAGTGGACGTTGATAGAGTAAAATTCGGAGAAATGAAAACATGATTGTGAGAGTGTGTGGAACACTTGCACAGTGTGTGTGTGAGTGTGTTTGTACGAGATGATTGTGTGTGTGTGAAGAGTGCAGTGTGTACTATGTGTGTTATTGTGATAGTGTGTGTGTGAGTTGGGGGGAGTGAGAGAGAGAGTGAGTGTGAAGGGCAAAAACACAGTGTGAAAATGATACAATTAGCTTGCAGTGGGAGATATTTTTGAGTATTTTTACCCAGAACAACTAGGCAGGATGGCTTGCCAGGAACAACTAGGAACAACTAGGACGTGTGCATGCGAAGTAGGCAAAAGTTTGCGATTCCAAATCCGCTCGCTCCTCTCTCTCTCTTTTCTGCCCCTGCCTGCCTGCCCTGACTCTGCTATGTGTGTGTCTTGCTATATTCGATGCTCTTCCCTAACTATATATCAAAGGGAAAGGGAAAAGAGAGGAGGAAGAGAAGAGTAGAGAGCTGCTGGTTGGGTTGGCGCATCGTATCGTATTGTGCCATGTGAACCCGTATTGCCTTTTTGCATTACCCCGGTTCCCGGACTGGAGCACACACATCCAGACACTACAGACATATACACCCAGTAACAGTAGAGAGAACAGTGGAGCAGAACAGTGGAGGAGAGAGAGAGACGGAGGAGCCCAAGTTCTCAGTTCAAGACGAAACTACACAACTCCTTTTGCACACAGAGTAAAAACAGAGAGTAGTAGTGTGTGACGTGCGCGTTATATTCTTCTCTCTCTCTTTCTCTTCACCGCTCTCTCTCTCTCTCTCTGTCTCTCAAAAGGCTCTCCCAAATCCGCATCATTTTTTCTCCACAGCACACACACACACCATACAGCCCCGCTGTACAGTCCGCTCTATCTGACTTTAGTTTATTCTGTGTTCTGTAGCCATTTGCTACTGTTGCACTCTTCGAGTCCACACACACGTATATATACTTGTACAGTACATATACACACACGGCGGTCTCACTCTGAGTTCTTTCTTTTTCCATGTACAATCACAATTACAATCGCAATCACGAACAAACTCAAAAGTTTCCCCCCGTTACCCACACACACAAACACGGCTGTATCAGATTATGGTCTAGGACTTCTGTTGCCCGGACTATTGCTTTCTATATATATATACATGTATATATTAAAAGATATGAGGAATGCATATACCAATTGTGTGTGTTTGTGAAGGGTATGGTGTGTATAGGTTGATGCCGGAAGTCAGAGTAGAACTTTTGTTGCTGTTGCAGTCACCCAACGTGGAACACTGACACAAAAGTATGTTGCTCCAATGTCGGGGTTGTGTGTGCCTGAATGTATATATATATTGTACTACACATATTTAGAAGGGGGAGTGTACAAACAGGAGAAAGGGACAATATTGCTCAACGATTCAACTCTTATTTTTTTCACTCACTTTCTCTTTCTTGTGTACAGCTATACGTGTGTGTACACTTATGTATTGTATTTTTGTTCCTTTGTACAGGGAGAAAGTGTGTGTGTGTGTCTGTATATCCAGGGAGGGTAGACAGCATCTTCCGATTACTGTCTCCAGTCTTTACGGCTTAACATGAACGGTGTTATCACACCCTCAGGAGAGTCAAGGGGAACAGACATTGTCTAAAAAGGTCTTTCTCAACCCCTAAATACGCTTTCACAGTTAGCCAGTCTGTGACTACGTACATTTGTAGTGAAAACTACATTGTAAAGTGCATGCCTGATTTCTTCCGGTTTGCAAAAAATCTTTCCGAGTCACATCAATTTTTATATTACTTATAAATTTAGTGTCCAACGTGATCGTTACCAACTCACTTTCTCTTGCCTTTCTCCCTTTTTATATTCCTCAGTACAAAAATCCAAAAGTCATATTGCACTCCATTAAAAAGACACAAAGAGAGAGGGGGGGGCTTGTTGATCAAAAACAAATATCACGTTAATCGTCCAATACCACACAATTAGTGTTGGTTACAAAGTTTGTACATTGGGGAATTTCTTCTCAAATTCCATAAAAAGATCCATACGGGCCAAGTGAACTTGTCAGTTTTACTTGTTGATCGTACTCTCCCTTTCTCTTCTTTCTCTTCACTGGGCAAAGTATGGCAGTTTTACTCACTAGGGTTTGTGGTGCTAATCTTACTCTTTGTCTCTTTCTCTTTTATCTCTGTGTGTGTGTGGATATGTGTGTGTTACGTCCGTCCCCATCCTCGCTTATGGATCAAGTATCCATTTCCCATCTATTGAAAGTGTTTTGGAATGATTTAATTAGAATTTTCCTGCAATAAGAGGCTATCGTATCTTTCTCCTTTCGGAAAGAGTCCTTCCTGTACATTCATTTCATCATCATCCTTTCTTCCTCTCTTTTCAAAATATACACACACATCCATGACAGTCATACACACACACAAGTGCAGGACCAACACATATACATGTTGCATTTTTCAAAACAAATTGCCTGTCCTAAAATAATATGATGAATATCCTAGGTTGTTGTTTAATATGACGCATGATGGAAAAAACCAGTGGCATCCTACTTGTACATCATCCTTGGCCCACACACACACACACAAACCCATACAGACAACCATGCACACACATTCATAATTTATTGTGAAATAATTGCATTGCACTCTCCTTGGCATGTTCCTCGCTGGGCCTCATAATATGAGAGTGCAAAGGAGATGACTAAATTATAAGGATGATGGTCTACGGAGTAGTTTTGAACCTACTAACTACTACAAAATTTAAAGAAGCTCAGCTCTCTCCAATCTCCTGGACATTGAGACTTTACAAGTTCCTGTATTTGTGTGTACTGTAAACTGTACTATGTAACATTTTAAATATGTACAAATGGTACATATATTTAAATGTTTACTTTGCACCTAATTAGGTGTCATGACAGGGAAGACTGGTAAATGAGCAAAAGTTACGAGCTCCACTCTCTCCCTTCGTACTGTGTGTGTGTGTGATAGGATTTCATGGGCTCGGGATATGGAGACGAGTGTGCTATGTTGATGTAACATCTTTTGTGTAGCCATGAGTACACAAATAAATCAAATACATCCGTACACACACACGTCCTTTTACTCTTATTATATTATAATATGACAGAGCCCAGCCCAACACACACACACACACACACAGAAGCCCAGGGAGTATGAAAGTATGGTGCGGGGATGCCCTAACATAATGTTATTTTATTTGGAGGAGAGATAGAGATAGAGAGATGTTCTAATTTAGAAATCATACCATATGCCCATCCACCACACACCATCATAACGTTCCTTCATTTTTGCAAAAATAAGCTACAAACCCACTACCAACGCAAATTTTTGCAAACTTGCAACAGAACAACCTTCACACAAAACATATACATCCCTTCTTTCTCTCCGCACCGCACCACCCGAAACCCGAGAGAGAGAGAAAGAGAAGGGAGAAAAAAACTTAACGTGTGAGTGAGAAGCAGAGTTAAAGATTGAGTACCATGTCTCTCTCTCCGTGTGTGTGTGTGGGTACGCGTAAGGGAAAAAAAATTTGAAACGGATAATACAATAGCGTGTTCTCAACTTGAGCGATAGAAAGAGAGGAGAAGAAGAGTCATTAGTCACCAATTAGGCAGGTAGTTAGTAGTTAGTTGATGATGCGTGTGTACATATAATAGATTATATTTGGCTTGTCTCACACTCACTCACACAAACATGTGTCCATTTGACAAGACTTGACTGTCTAACTCCTGCTTTCGGGTGATGTGTGGGGTCGTCAGGATGGCACCTGTGACTGTCTTACTGTGTGTGTGTGTGTGTGTGCTTGTTTGTGTGAAAAATAGGAGCGAGACTGTGGCTAGGAAAAAGGCATTTGGAAAATCACTGTCAGCTTGAACAAGACGACCACTGTAAATGTAAATAATTGTGGGAAAATATGGGGAAAGTAGACGGGAGGAGGAGGGAGGTTTGAACAGTCCACAGAATGAGGACTGACGACGGAGGGGAAAACCACGAGAAAGAAGACGAAAACAACTATCATTATCTGACACGCAAACACTTTATACATATACATGAGAGAGTATACACAGAGAGAGACACACACACACCCAATGATAAAGAAGGCGGTCTCTGTGGATTGCAAGTAAATTTTGGTTCAATTATGCTGGTCGCGACGCTCCAGCTCAAAGGGAAGATTCATCATAATCTAGTCTAGTGTCTGTGTAGTAGTTCTTGGGAGATGAGCAGAGCTTTATTTCTTCTCTTCGTCCATGGGGAAAGTTGGGATTGGGATTGGGCTAGGAAGAGATGAGAGAAAGACTGTTGCTGATCTATCCATACGGTCATAAATTTACTCTCTCTCTCCTCTCTCTCTCTCTGTATATACACTCAGGGAGGAAAACTGTGGTCCTCCTTCTTTGGCGTGTGTGTATATATAATATATGTATATGTGGGTGAATGTATGGATGTATTTTGTAAAATGCCTGTCTCTCTGCCTATGTATATGTCTATGGAGTGGAAAGGCACGTAGTGCGATAAGTGAGTGAGTTTTCTTCCATTTCCTCACCGTACTTTGCCATATTATAAATTTTTTCCGTGAGAGAGACTTAACTATTTTAACTTTGTCACTAAGTCAGTCTCTCCATCCTCTATCTTCCGAGTAGATGGGTTGAGAGAGTATCTATATATCTACCTACATACACCCGGGTGTGTGTCTGATGGTGGTGGTAGTGGCGGTGGTGGGGAAAGTTGAACTGTTCATTCAAGATTTATCGATTAATGGCTATCGTCTTGGAGGCTCAATATGTCCCCATAAACTTTTCCCTCCCTCCCTCTTCCTCCCTCAATCTCTTTCCTTTTCCTCCCCATCTTTTTTTACGCTCTCCCCTTAAAACTACATTTAAATTTATTTTGGAGTTCTGTACTTAAATTAGCCTATTTAAACCTCTCGCTAATTTACACTGCTTTGTCTAATCCATTCATTCCAGGATGCAAATGAGAAAGTGTGTGTGTGGGGGGATTTCGCCAGATTTACAGAGGGTCGCTCCTCCTTATTTACTAAACTTTTAAGGGTCAATATTACCTATACAAAACGCCGGTGGATATTTTTTAAATTTTCAATATGAAAGCCCTTCTTTTTCTTAACAAGAACTAGTCGTCGTTTCCAATTTTTGTAAACCCGGTCAATTCTGGCACGGTCAATTGGGGACCACTCCCGTTTCAGACAGTTCCAAACTCCTTTTTCTGTTTTGGGTCTGCGTTGAAACAATTTTCTTTTAAGAAATCCAGTGGACTAGTGTCAGGGGACTTAACAGGGACGTCATTGTTGTTGATGATTTTTATTCCCAGTTTCTCCTCCAACTCGCAGGCGTAGACCTGGGTCACGAAGGCGGTATGGGATGAGGCCTTATCGTGGTGTACCATGACCTTATCTAGTTCTCCAGGGTAGAGTGGTGGTAAATGAACTTCAAGTAAGGGTTTCAAACAGTGCTTGACATACCACTCTCCAGTAACCTTGACTTTTTTTGGCACTTTGATGAGTGGTAATGTCCCACGGCCGGTTATTGCTGCAACCACCATAAATATCTTGCAAAAGTTGTCATGAGGAACAACCCAATCTTCAGGCATGTCCTCACCTTTTCCCAAATAACAAACTTTACGTTCACCATCGATATTTTATAGCCCAAAAAGTGCTTCGTCAAGTGTGACAACAAATTCGGACCTTCCTCCTCTCATATGATGGTCATAAAATTTTCGGCAATTTGTTTTTCGGTTTTGTATGTGACGTGGAGTCAATCTTTGGACACGGGTCTTACGTCGCTTAAACTTCTTAATCTTTTAATAATATTTTGAACAGTCTTCCTTAACACCTTACGTC
>WJFB01002372.1:0-19847 GCA_009870185.1 Pygmarrhopalites habei
GGGGGGGGGGAAGAGTGTGAGCATTCATCTGCATTAGATTTCATTAAAAGAAGGCATGAGAGGAAATTTCCTTGTCCCTCCTCTTCCTCTTCTCCCTTTTGCATTGGATTGCATCCATTTGATTTGATCATGCAAGTCAGACACTAATATCCCATTCATCATCATTAGTGAGGATGGTGGCAGTGGAAGAGGAGGGGGAGGAAAATCTGTTCTTAGAACTGTCCCCCGACAGTCGCCGCTATGATGCCCTCACAAAGATGACAACTAGACGAGAGTGAGGGCATGGGCGCATGAGGAGGGGTCTTGGGTACATTTATGTGGAGGACATTGACAGTTTTTCCAAAAATTCACCTCGTAAAAAGAGAACTTTCTCTGACTATTCGAGGGAAGAAGGTACATAAGAAGAGGAGGAGGAGGAAATGGGAGGATTTCATTCCCGAAAGTTGGGACGGGTAAAACAGGTACTCTGTATTCGTGGAAGGGAGAGTGGAATATTATAATATTTGTGTGTACATGGAGAGGGAGAGAGAGAGAAGGAAAATATCAAAGTCAGTCGTGCCTCCACTCAAAAGTGTGTGCGTCTTACATGCATATGTACAGAGCTAATGCATTTATATATAGTCAGTCAACTATAAATTCTTCTTATGTAGACCCGTAGAAGAGAGGAGGAGGAAGAGGAGGAAGGAGGGAGATACCACTTATTACAAGTCCTTTTTATGAATGTTGCAGATCGATAAAAAAGGAAGACAAATTACTCGGCTCGCATTGAAAACATACAAATCTGTGGTTTCAAAAACTAATTTGTCATCTTTACGAGGCTGCGATTCGACGAACCCTTTGGAAAAATTAGAGGGAGAGAGGCTGTGCATTTGCTACACTTACACACACACATTCAGTCAAGATGGGGAGGGAGGGAGGAGGGAAGAAGAAAAATTTCAAATGAATCTTTTTCAAGCCTCTTTCACTCTAATGCAGAATGGGAGGAGGAGGAGGACCGTTAGGTGACAGTGTATAAATCGTGTGGTGGGTATATATACCTCTAGATCAAAATGAGAAAAGGGAGAATATGTAGGTTTGTGTCAAAGTTGGCTATCAAATTGTGAGTGTCATTCATAAATGGATGCCAAAGTTGAAGTGGTAAATGTGGAGCAATTTGTATTTTAAAAAATGAGAAAGAATAAAAGGATGTAGCAGTGGGTGTGTAGGAACTTGTAAAAAAAATTAGAGAATGAGTGAGGAAGGAGAGTTCCAAAAACTCACACACTCACTAATTACATGGACCGTCTGTTTAAAAACAAATGAATTTAAGGAGGAACCATTTTTTTTTCTCTAATGAAGATGCCTAATGACCATCATCAGTTTCACTCCCTCTTCCCCTTTTCTTAAGTGTGTGTGGGTTTTTTGTGTCAGATGAAAGAATTTTTTTTGTTTTTGGAAAAAGTCTTAAATTTGTGGGGTGTTCGTAGGAAGCAGAGTGGAGAATTAAGGGAAATGATTAATTCAAAACAATGTCTAGAGATACAAATTAAACAGTTAAATATACATACGTCCATTTCAAGAAATGTGATTTTGTATTCACAATTATTAATTTGTTTTTTTCTTCGTAAAAAATTCTAAAGAGTAAAAAAGCAAAAAAAATACAAAAACATTAAAACGATACAAAGACTTTTTTCTACTGTGTGCCGACAAAAATTATGTTCCTTATTTTTTGATCGGTATTTATTTATTCACTTAATTATTTTTCATCGATCTTATACATAATTCTTGGTGCATTTTCAAAATCTTGTCCAAAATTTTTGATACTTGAATTCAGGGATGAAGAATTGAAAGATTATTCACCTCCTCCAATATTCATGGTTTATATTAGAGTTTAAGAGGATCAGGAAGAAAGACAAGATGAAGGAAGTCATTTTCTCAATTTTGCAAACTCTCTTTCACACACATACAGTCTCAATTTTTTTGTGAAACAACTGCCTCTGCTTTCGCGTATTGACGATATGGAGATTGTGGAAACTTTGCACAAGGCAATAATTAGAATACTGTGTATATACATACATGTACACGGAGGGACTGCAGGCTGTCTACAGTGCAGAGTTTTTAAGTCAAGAGCTTAAAAAGGAGAGAGAAAAAGTTCAAGGGAAACTTGGGACTATGAGATGTGCAAAAAGAGTCCCTCAACTGTGTGTGCTATCTGCATCACATCACAAGTTGAACAATGAATGGAGTCGCTCAGACTGACACAATCAACACTCCCCATCATCCCTCCTCCTCTTCATCTCATTAATTTGGCGTGCCTTTTAGCAGTTACATAATGACTGTACTAGTATTATTAGTCTCATTCATACCAAAGCACAGTGTGTGTGTGTGTGTGTGGAAGTTCCTTGCACTTCACACTTTAAAGCAACACACAGATACACATGTACAGATGGGAATAGTCGCTTCACACAAAATCCTCAGGTTTTTTTTCCTCCACTGAAAGTCTCTGCAACGGCAACGAATAATTATGAATTTCATCCCTGAATTATCTAGAATTCTGAAGAGAGGACTCTTCTCATCCCCCACTCTCTTTCTCTCTATCTCTCTCTCCACTCATACAATAGCTCTGAAGTGCTTTGTGGTCTTTTTCAATGCTACAGATTCTGTAGTACAGAAGTAAAGAAACGTGTACGTGTTTGTGTGGCCACAAAACTCAAAAAAATGTGGAAATAAATTCGGTACAAGAATACTGAATCAATATTGAGAATGATGAAAACACACACACATACAGTACTCCAAGATTTTTGTGGTAGGTTAGCAATTGCGGGATAAATTTGATTTTAAAATTTTTAATAAAAATAAAATCCAGGTCATCTCCTATTGTTCGAAAATGAATAGAAACGGGAGTAGACGAGTCTAGTTACTCAACATGAAATTTTGACAGTTATTTTTTGTTTCTGGAACAATCAGGGGAGAGAGTGAACTGACAGAGACAGTGAGAGTACATGTGTGTGTCTGTTAACAATTGGAGAGTACAGACAGAGTCATGGAGGAAGAGAGATGAATTTTTGTCTCTAGTAAAAAAAGAGGAATCAGAGTTCTTCCTCCTCCTCCTCCTCTTACTCTTACTGCTGCTGGCTTGTCACGGTTTCCGGTTCCCTTTACATTTTTCCAGGGAAAATGGGGGAGGAGGGAGAGAGGAAAAGAAAGAAATTGTTTGATATGTTTTATGAGATTGTTCAAATCTACAGCAGAAGACGAAGAAGAAGGAAAATCAGATAAGAATCACTACATAAAGAATTCATAGGGAAAGCAAGAGAGAGAGAGGGGAGTATGGGGAGTAGTTTACAAAAGTTTCTGATTTTTTTTTTGAAAAAAAAACTTTTTGGGGTATTACTGCAGTGTCAAATTGTGACTATGATTGGATGGGACTATACACATGTATTTTCTATAAACATCAAAACTATAAGAATATACTCTTTCTATACATATTTCTTAGTGTATCAATGGCCTTGCTTTTCCATTTCATTTTCCCACATTTCCTCTCTCCTCTCCAAAATTTTCACTCGAACAGATCCATATTCTCTCTCTCTCTCTCTCCCTCTCCCTTTCTCTCTCCCTTTTTCTTTTTATGTCTGTCTGTCTGCAAAATTAAATGCTTTCCCTCACAGCTGAAAGCTGTCTTGCCAAACTGAACTGTAGAGCCCTCCCCAAAAATTTGTTCCGCATAATTTTACAGATTAAAAATAGGGCAGAAGAGGATTTAAAAAATTCATAAGAAATTTTTCCTTTCCTCTGCTTCTTCACCCTCAGTTGCACTCCTCGGCCGAAGCTGAATTTAGTGAAGAGAAGCGGAGAGATTTTCATACATGATTCAATTGCACCTGACTAAATGAGTGAGTGTGTGTTTTGGGTGAGGCTTGTGCAATTTGTTTGGAGAGAGAGAGGAGGGAGAATTTGGAGAGACTAAATTAGTGGAGCAGGAAAGAAGAAACTTGGAGAAAATACGTATATAATCTGTACATACACGTTATGCAGCTGCTCTTTCCGGAGTTCCATCATTAGACATGGAAGGTGGTGGTGGGAGGGTGTGTGTGTTTGTGTTGGCTCCATCCAAAATTTAATATAGGTAGAGTGAGAACGAGTGAAAGTGTGTGTGTGTGGAGAATAAGGGAAAGTATGGAGGAGCACGCGAGACAGAGAGAGTATTATTGTTTTAGCCATTATTCATCTGTTCCCGGGGATGGGGACGGCCTAGACGCTTTAAATTAAAGAGAGGAGCAAACACAGTGTATAACGTGAGTTTTCTCAAAAACTCTACCCTCCTCTTCTTCCTCCTCCTCCTCCTGTTCTTTGCTTTTGGTGGCACTGCTCTCTTTTTCTCTATCTCTCCTCAGTCTCTGAGAGTAAAAGGAGGTTATTGGTAAAATTCTTCTTCTCTTTTTCTGCTGCCGTGTGTGTGTGGCTCTTGCCCGCTGCTTTCTCCTCGCATAAATCTTCATCATCCACCTCAAAACCCCTGCCGGGGTGCCATTTGCTGTTCACCGTAATGAGGAGACTACACAGGGAAAACTAGTGGAGGGGATGGAAGACAAGACAGAGGAAAAGAGAGGAGGAGGGAAAAACCTCTGTCTCTCCATTCTCTCCATACCATCCATTCTTCCCGGGATAAAGGAAGAGACGGGATGAAAGGGAGTTCAAAAGAAAATGAAAATATTTACAACCATTCTCTTCTCTTCCTCTCACAGTCTATCTATACTCAAGTCTGTGGGTTTTTTCCCAACCACTCACAATCTACTGGCCTTCAAAGTCCAAAATTTTCAACTCTCTTCTCCATACTTTCCCTCCTTTCTCTTCCTTCCATTTCCTTGTCTTTTTTCTCAAAAGCTCGATGATTGCACAGTACCATTACATCTTCGCTTTATACCCAGACCACACACACACACACACTGTAAAGGGAATGTATTCACAAATTTTTTGCAACAAATCATTCATTTATTCGCAAAAATTTCTAATATAAAATATTTCTTTTTTCAAAATATATACTCAACTTTAGAAAGTTGTGAAACGCAATTTGCGGTATGCAAATTTTAAATGATTTTCGTTTCGTGGAAAAGCTATTCAAATTAAGGATGGATGGATAAAGAAATAATTAGCAACTCCAGATTCTCCAGATCCACAATGACCAATTTGTTTGTATGTTCCATGTTCAACTGACCAGTCTCGCCTCCTCCTTCTTTGAAATACTTTTGAATGGAGATGGATGGAAAAATGATTGAGGTAATTTTGTTGGAGTAAAGCACAGAGAAGCACGAGTAAGGCTTGAGTGACAGGGAAATGAATAGGGATTGGATTGGCATTCATATTATACTTATGTATATCAAAGAATAATTTCGGATGTACATATTCATGAACTTTCTCTTGGAGAAAAGAGAGAAGGAAAGAGAAAGAAATGAATGTTTTTATGTAGGTAATATAAATTTTTTTGTGAGAGGAACATTTTACGGGGAACAACTCGGGACTCTCCGTCCGTCGTAAAGGTAGAAAAGAAAAGGGATTGGGAAGGAAGTTTGACGTCAAAGAATTTATTTTTAAAAGCTTAGGCATGACCAGACAGAAGAGGAGGATGGATGGATGGAGGAGAGAGAGAGTTGTGGGTGCGGGGAATAGGAAATTGAGAAAATCCTCTTGAAACAAGCGGACACAGATTTGATTTTATTGCTTCTCTATCTTTTACCTGGGTAAGATTCCCTTGGCTGACCGACTATACTTCCACACACACACACAAAACCTTATAAACTCTTTACATATGAATCAGGGCACCTTGTCCACCATTTTTACAATGGCCCAACCTTTTGTACACTATGCACAGACTATGTAAGGGGGGTTAAAATTCTATGCAAGAAGCAAGGAAAAAGATGATAAAAAATCTGATGCAAAAAAAGAAAGCAAAAAAAAGAAAAGTAGGGAGGAGCAAATAAATTTTGAGCTTGGGTCTGACCTGATGAAATTTCATCGATGCATGGAGCAAATCCTTCATCCAGTCCTCCAATGATACTAAAACCAAATCTTCTTTCTCCTTTCTCCAACGTCACTTGAACTTCCAGTATTTGTTCCTACACACACACAAAAGAATTGCGAGGAGAGATATTATATTATATGGTAATTCAATTTATTTTGTAAAAACTCAAGACTCATCCACCATAAATTTTGTTACAAACCACTCACGAAAAACTTTAGGTGGACTCGCAATTAAATTTCACTTTTGAAAGTACAAAACTGATAAACGAGAAACTGAACTTTGGTCCAGTGTGATTCGATTTTGTGGCATTTTTATTTTATTTAAAAAATGATATGAAAGTCCAAAAAATATTTTGTCAAAAAAAAACGAAGACTTACGTCCAACTCGGAGGGGATATAAGAATGAAAGTCTGGGTCAACATTAGAGTCCGTGGAAGTGTAAGAGAGGGACAAGGAATGTGAATGGCTATGGATTGGTGGCACATTGAATTGACTCGGAGTGTCTAGAATGAGAGAATGGCTGTGACCATGTTGAGGTTGAGGTGGGGACGGGGTGGTCCCGGACAATTGTCCACCTGAATACTGATGACTCAGGAGGATGGGGACAGCCACAGGTTTGGCTTTATTAATTTGTCTAGTGAGGGTTCCATTCCGAGAACCACCCCCATTTCCATTGTACTGTCCTCCATTGGTATTATTATTGTTGGTGTTGTGATTTCCATTGAGGTCATTAATGGGGGCTGGGGATCCGTCACTTGTACTACTACTACTACTTGCTGGACTATTCCCATTTCCTGTTCCATTCCCATTGTATGGGAGGGATGGGAGGGTGTGTCCATTGTTTATGACATGACCTTTCCCTGTATCCTGACCACGGGCAAAGGTCTGGAACGTGGAGAGTGTCCGCTGGTTCCACAAATCATCCTGTGAGAAAAAAAATCGTACTTAGTCAAATTACACAATCAATACATTTCTTGTGTTCGAATATTCATAATCTGTATTTACAATTTTTTGAAATTTATTTTTATACAAAGTTCTATGCAATTTTCTTAGAAACTAAGTTTAAAATTAGGATTGAAAGTACGGAATCTTTTAGGCGGAAAGAATCTTTTCGGGTGACTGATTTATGATGAAGATTTGTGGTGTGGTAGTTGAAGTTTGGGAACAAAATTCTAATCAAGAAATTTAATCATAATTAATTAATTAGAATTTTGTCAAGTCGACTTCCCCATTTTACTTTTTTTCTCTCTCTCTCTTTTTATAGGTTTCCCCCACCCTCACTTTCTCTGATCTGGAAAATTGTATTTCTTGTGAAGAGGAAAAGAGAAAGAAAAAAGAGGCGGTGGTGTGTTTGTATGACCCCCTAGTCAATGGAACGACAATATAAAAGACCTCTTTCTCCACACACACGAGTACATTTTTTATACAGAGACAAAGCTTGTGTAGTCAACTCATTTGCCTACTACACATTCCCAGGTATACTGATTGTGAGTGTAGGAAGGAAGGACGGAGGAAGAGGATTGTGCAGAAACGTGTGTATAATATATGACTCCCCGCTATACATTTTTTATAGACGAGTTGAGACTACAGAACAGGGAAAACTTTAAATTAGTAAAGTTTTCCATGTAAACGATTCTCTCTCTCTCTGTCTATTTCCTCTTTTCCAAACCATTCACTCTGATTGTCTGATTTCCTTTTTTTTTCCTCACCTTTAATTTACTACATCCAGTCCCACACCCACAGAGTCAAACTTACTTTATGCTTTCACTAAACCCCAAAAATTTTCACTTTTCTTTCACCTTTCTCATTAAACATGTACCCTTGTACATACGCACACACACACGTCTCGCATGCGGGGAGCCCCCCAGACACAAAAGCACTGTTTGTCTGGGTGTGTGTGTGTGGGCACTCCCTTATTATTTCTTTTTTTAACTCTTGGGAGAAGGGGGACATTTCCTTTGTTCATATGATATGTGCGGCATGTGTGTGTGTCCAAGGCGAGGAGAAAGTGGCGGTTGAATTTGGAATTCCCTGCACCCATTCTAATGTCTCAGTTGGCGAAAGAGATCCTCTCAGAATCCGTCCACCCACCCTCTCTTTCCTCCTCCTATGAAGAGATAGAAGTATGGACTGCAGAGTGCAGTGTGTGTGTGTGGAGGGACAGATATTATGAACATCAACATGTAATGTGAGTTCCAAGCACTAAGAAACCATCAGAGCTCTTCTTTTAAGCTCCAGAAAACCACGTGCCGTCTCCCAGTCTCCCTTCATCCCCTCCCACCCTCTATCCCTCCACTCTCTCAATATTTCCCGATGAAATTATTAATAATTTCATTTTGAAGTGTAGACACGTCCCTGGATCAAATACCCCTAAATCCCAACTAAATTCCACATGGTAGAGCCAAAACTAAACTCCACGAACCTCGCATCTCCTCCTCCCCTCTCTCTCTCTATTTATGATATTGAATTGAACATTGAGCCTGCTGGCCGGCTCCGCTTGCTCCCTGAAACTTCATGTTGGCCAAGGAACTTTCACTATCCCCCCTCCAATGAGCACAGCTCCAGCACATTCAGTTGAACAACCAGCCGCCGCCGAACACACACCTTTCTCTTACTTTCTCTCATGGAGAATATGAGCATGAGCGTGTGTGTCGAGGACTGTAAGAAGTTCTTTAAACATTACCACCCGTCCACATCACCAGTCCACAGCCTGGCTCTCTCTCTCTCTGTCGCTGTGTGTATGTGTGTGTGTATTTTAAGACTTTAGCCAACAAGAGCCCATTGCATGTGCTCCCCGTTACAAGTATCCACTCATATAATGTTCATATAAAAGACACACACATGTACAACCCGACTACAGAATAGTGACCATGTAGGCTGGGAAGCTGAGAGTGTACAAGTGAAAGAGAGAGTACATGAAATAAAGCAATTTCGAAACTCTAGCCTTTCTCTTCCTCTTTCTCTTTCTTTCTGTTTGGGAAGTGGGGAAAGTGTCGTCGTGAAAAGTGTGAACGGGACGAGGTTATATAGATTCTCTCTCCACGCAGAACATGGGATGACATGGTGATGGCAATACAAAGAAGATACACTCTCGACACCAAGACGACATTCACCCACATCCTCTCTCTTTCTTTCTCTCTCTTTCTCTCTCTGTCTCCCAATGTCTGTCTGTCTGTCTGTCTCTCTCTCTTGAAATTCTCTTGCCCAAGACTTTTGTTGTTTTTTTTCTTGAGAAAGAGCATAAAGAGAAGAGAAGAAGACGAAGGCATTTATACATTTACCACGCATAACTGTGCAATATTTACGCTTGCCCGAATTATAGATCCACACTTTCCATTTCAGATTCCACACACACAATGGGTGGAGGGAGGGCGGGAGTGGAGGGAGAAGTGTCGAGTGTATGATTATAGTGTTAAACTTGTGTGTAATAAAGACATTGAGGAATGTACACAGAGGGAAGAGGAGGAGGAGACGAAAAGAGGGAGAAAAGATAATATTGTACAATCATATATTATATGATTACATTATGGTGGTGTGGGGACAAGGAGTTGAGATCCAGGCACACAGGCAGTGTGTTGAATGAGATGGCCACACCGCCAAAGTAACACATAGCGTGTGTATCTCACAGAGTGTGTGTGTAAGAGAGAGAGAGAAAGAGGGAATCAGAGCGAGTAGGAAGAAGTGGATAAGAAAAAAAGTGACGTGGTATGTTGAGAGGATGATATGGAAGTGGGCATGTTCGAACTGGAGTGAAAGAATCCAAAGAGAGAAAGAAGAGAAAAGAAAAAGTCACTTTGGTCCGAATCCCACAGTCCAGCACACTATATATACATGACAGTAGTAGTACTGCATAGCATGACATAGGAGGGAGCAATTGAAATGGCGTAATCCCACTTTTGGATACCGTAATATGATCCCTGTCTGCCTTTCTCTCTTCTCCCTCTCTTCTACTATTTCCTTGGATAAATGCAGACAGACACACATCTCTTTCTCCCTCTCTCTGTGCCTTGTCTTCCTTCTTTTTTATATTTCTCTTGAACAAGACACGGGGAAAGGTTTTTCCTCCTACTGCTACTCTGACTGGGCAGAGAGAGAGAGAGAAAGTTGAACAACTCTCAATAGTGTCTGGCCTCCTTTCTCTCTCTCTTTCTTCACACTTGTGTTGAGTCTTTCTCTCTTCAGAATTTTTTTGCCACACAACACAACACACGGTCGCTCCCGAGTGCTCCTTCTTTGGAATTTTTCTTGAAGAGGAGAAAGAGAACCAACCACAAGGAGAGTGTAAGAGGAGGAAGAGGAGAATAGGAATCAAAGCCACCCCTCTTGTGAATCTCTAAATCTTGCCTCTCTCTTTCCCACTCCGTGTGTTCGTAGCCAATATACCTTATTTATACACATGGATTTTAAGAGAAAATAAAAAAAGAGTCTAAACATGAAGACACACGAGTGGAGTGTAACTTCGTCTCGTCTTCAAATGCTTTACTGCTGTTCTGGGAACTCTACATCTTCTCTTCTCCTCCTCCTCCTCCTCTTTCTCTCTTTTTCTCTTGTTCCGGCTTGTGGTTGAGACTCTTCTTCTTCTTCGCTGTCTGTCTCTTTTCCACATGTACAATTCCTATCAGAAAAACTTACCCTTGTACACATACACACACACTTTCTCTCTTTCTGTATTTTTTCTCTGTGCATTGTACAGCCGACAAGGACTCTGACTTGTTCTTGTGACTTTCCATTTCTCTGCCGTTTCCTCCCATCTTCCATTCCTATCCTCCTTCATGTCTCTCCCATGTTGAATTTTTCTCCAAAAAAATGGAAAAAAATTCTCATAATGTATGTACACTCTGTGTACTGTTGTATGGATGAATATATGCATGGAGAGAAGAGAGAGGAACAAGAGAAAGAGAGAGAGAAAATTTTTGTCTTTTCTCCCTTCACTCAGATTCTCCTCCTCTTCTTCTTCCTCCTTTCTCTCCGTCTGTATCTGCTTTCTCCTCGTCTCATGACGGGCCATGGTGGGGTTGTCTATAGATAAAAAGTTGACTTGAGAGAAACTCCGTGACGTCCCAGTTTCTCCTCCTCCTTTTCCCTCCTCTTCCTCCTCATCCTCCTCCTCTTCCTTTGTATATTCCTTCCGTTTTTTTCTTTCAAATTATGAGAGAAGAGCAAAAGACAGGAAATAATATAACACCAACCCTTTCCTTCCCTCCCTTTCCCTCCCCTCTCAATCCTTTTCTCTCTGCCTTTGCATGGAAATGACACAACAGGAGCAAAAATTCCGACAAACCCAAAATTCACTCTCCCTCCAAAGCTAAGGAGAAAGTAAGAGTACAAGAACAACTTCAAGACACACGACCTATTCTCTTCGTCCTCCCTTTTTCCAAAAATGAGGGGGAAATGGTTTGGCGGATAATTTTAAATTTTATGCTTGGAGAAAATTTTTGCACGTCGGATTCTGTACAATCATATTTTCAAAAATATTCTTCTTGTACAAAAAAAGATTGCGGGAAAATGGGAACGTACGTATAACTTTGTGTGTGTGGCTGTAAGTAGAGATGCAGTTGGAACACACCAGGTATGTCAACTCATCTTTCCCTCCAAAAAACTGGTCCTTGTACCGTGTATCTACACTACATCTTTTTAAAAAAATTCTTCACCCGGGTTCGGGTTCTCCCAGGACTTTTATCTCTGTCCCCTCCTGACGGATAAGACGAGTACGGTAGAAATAGAGAGAAGAATTGGAAGAGAGAATTTTTGTGGGGAGAATGAGGACGAGGTCTTCACAATAGAATGATGACGCCTCTTTTTCCATCTTTCTCTCTATCAAAAAGAAAAGGAAGGGAAGAAGGGGGAAATGGAAACGGGAGAATAGAAGCGGAAAATTCAGAAGTCGTCGGTAGAATTGACGACTCGTTAAATCTTTACAAGTTATTATAAGGGCATATTTTATCATAGGACTTTCCCCGTGTCAGCCTTGTCAGTCCTTTCCCTGTACAACGTCCCCAAATGAAGAGAGAGAGACACACGTATTTCTGCTTGGATCGTCATGAGAAAAGATGATGTAGATCAATGATGATCCTTGTGTACACAGAATTCAAAGGATGATGCACAAAATTTGCTGATGATAGAGTCCCACCAAGAGACACATACACAGCACCCCTGTCTGTGAGTTGTAGTGTGCGTGTGTAGTTATTAGCACGATTAAATGTAAATCGTTGAAGGAGGAGAGGAGAAGGTGCTGAAGGAGGCAGAACAATGAGCCTCTTTTCTCACTCACACTTGGTCTCTCTCTCATCAACTGGGCCATTGTAGTCTCATCAAGGAGGAAGAGGAAGATAGAAAGATGTGGAGGGAGAGGTTAGAACAAAAGAGGAAACTTTTGGCTTTGAATCAATCCCTTGTATGTACAATAGACTTGAGATAAGTGTCTGAGAGATGTGTTCACGGGCGATGGTGAAACCTTTCAGTGCAGTCTTGTGTAGGCTTTTGCTTATTTTGTTGTGTCATTATATCTTTCATATAAAGGACAAATTAAGCCGTGGAACGGATCCTCCGTCCCTTATCATATCGAAATGGAAGGAAATGGGAAAGATGATCAAAAGGGGTTTCTACTGTAAATAAGGAATAATTAGTAAATACGGAAGAGAGGAGAAGAGGATCCAATTAACAAGGTATGTACTCGGAGAGATCAGAATATGATGTCATAGAAGATGAAATTATAACATTCTCCTTCCAAATTTTGAAAGATGTTTTCTTATTTTGTCCTATTTTCTAATAAGTGTTTCATTTAAGAATATTGCTGAACATCCACGTTTTTCCATGGTAAAAAAGTTGAGGCTTGAATATGTGTGTCTCAACTTTAGAGTGTGTGGTCTAGTTGAGGCTATTGATACAAGTAGCTAGTCACGTTAAACACAAGTTGGGACACGGACACACATAAACAAATCTTCCTACTCTCATTGTTCCACCTTTAGACCTTGTCGTGCTTCCGTCTCCCTCCCAACAACCCTTCTTTCCGGTTTCCATTCATTCAAAATTTGAGAGTGTGTGCGTGTTTGAACACTTCAAAAAAAATTTGTTTGATTACACAAAGTGAGCATGATTTATTTTGTTTTACAATTTTAGCATTCTAATGGTCTCTCCCTCCCCCACAAAACGTTCCTGTGAGGTCAAAGAAATGTGTCTCAGTTCAATCAAATTAGCCATAAAATTTCAAGCGACGGAAGGACTTCTTCCATGTTTTACTTTGTTAGCCCCAAAGACAAATTTCGAATATCCGAAACCAAATCTGAAACTACCAGTAAACACTTCTTTTTCCCAGCTAATTAAATACGAAATGTGTCCTTGGAATGTTAATTTGCAAAGTAAATATATTAATAATTAATGTGACCTCTTTATTAAATGTTAAACGGTTTATTAAACGGATATTATCCTGACATGGGAACGAACGTAATCACAACTAAAAGGAGACCATTTAATCCTTTCATGTCGAAACACTAGAAAAGCTGTAACAAGAATCCAGACTCTACACCTGTTACATCGTCTGAGCATTATACCCGGGCAAAGCAGCAGCTCGTCCCCGGACTCTGAAGGGATTGTCGTGCCATCCATAATCCCGTCTGTGAATCATGATTCCCTCTCATGTTCCCATCATCACTCCCTCCTCCTCATATCATCATCTTCAAAGTCAAGGATGAACCTCATCTCTATTAATATAAATTTATCTTTATTATTTGATCATCTTGACACTGAACCGGGAAGACGATACAACGTATACAACACACACGGATTCCTCCTTTGACTCCAAAATCTACACACAATCCACACACACACACTTACAGTATTAGCTCCTACTCAACATTTATCTGGCTTATAAAGAAAGAAGAGGGGAGGAAATGCCGGGGTCTGAGACCAACGGGCATTTTCCACACCTCTCTCTCCCTTCCATACACACATACACATAACACATAAAGAATTGTTGAGAGTACAATGAAGAAAGAAGGGTTACACCCAAAACTCTTCTCTCCGGTGAAGAGATGGAGAGAGGGAGAGTAGCTTACTTAAAAGCATAAAATAAAGCAGGGCCAAGCCCAATTTTCTATCTTATCTGTCTGTGTTCCCCCCTCTTCCCTCCCTCCTTCCACTTCTCCTTCTTCTCTTTTAGAGTCTCATTTATTATGAGCCTCCCTTCCCCCTCCACACACACACACACACTCACACAAATGTACACTATTATACACTCACCCTGGCTCTACTCTTGGCACTTGTTCCACCTCAGACAGAGAGAAGAGAAGAAAAAACTTGTTGTCATGCCAGCCCAATAAGGCAAATCGAAACTGTTTTCCCGAACACACACACACACCATCATGAGAGAGAGGATCATCATCATCATCAAGAGATTTAATGCAATAATCAGAGTTGTTAATCCTCAGGTCTTTTTGCAGGAGAAGAAGAAGAAGGGGAGTAGACGTGAAGGTTTTGAACACTTGAATACAGGCGGAAACGAAACGGGTGGCAAATAACATTTTCTCTACCGTATCTTCTCTAATCAAATCCGAATCATCTTTTCCTGCTAGGTCATCATGAATATTGTAATTTAATGTACACTCTTTTTGATTGTCCAGATGCAGAAATATACAAGTAAGAATATTTTCTATCTAAAATATCTATTATCTAAAATAGTGTTAACCAGAGTCAGAAGATCCAGTAAATAATTAGCACTCCTACAGCTTGACTCAAAGATACGGGACGGTGATCATTAATTTGCATATATTTTGAGTCGCTTCAAAAATGTGTCACGTGTTTCTCCTTTGGAACTCGAATCAAGTTGTGTACATTAGTAAAGCTTCAAAGAGGATTTGAAGCGTTTATACTAGGATTAGCCCAGGATATTATAAGACTAAATATGGTATGTCTCTCTCTCTCTGTCCATCCTTCCCTTTGTTGATAATCCGATACTCCAATTTTCTTGCGATCATCATCATCACACACACACTTATACTATCATCATCTCTGGTGGAAATAGTGGACATTAGGATGCCCAAAGGGACGCTCCATATTCAAGAAGTTTTTTCACTGAAGATAAAGAGAGGAAAATCCAGAGAGAGAGAGGAGCAGTCAAATTGCAATATCAAAAAAAATTCCGTAGATAGGTATGTGTATTAGATCTATTTAGACTGTGCCTGAGCACACACACACAAACCCTAGTACGTCGTCCCCTGATTTGAGAATTGAAGATGGACGGTCGGACAGGGAAGAGAAAATATTGCACTGCTCAGCCTGTCATCAACTCATTCCATTCCCCATTGTCCATTCATCCAAAATGTGGCGATGTTTGAATTATGCTAATTATTTTGCAAGCAAAGCTGTCCCTCTCTCTCTCTCTCTCTCGGAATATGGTCAAATTTATTAGCTGGTTTTGATCGAGGGGGATGAAAATATGTGAGTTGAAAATCAACAAACACACAACATTGGCAGTTGTGTGTGTAAGCCCCACCAAATACTGCACGCACACATATAAAATGCACATAAAATATTTCTGTTTATCCTGTAGATCCACAAGTCTCTCAGATATTGGGGAGGGAGAAAATCCTACAACTGTAGGATCCATTCATGTCACCAATCCTTCTCATCCGTCACAGAGTAATCACAGCCAATTGTGCACTGCCTGGGCATTCATTTCTCCTCCGTCTTTGCTTTTGTGACGAGCCCAGTAGCTCATCTCTCCCTCTCCCTCCCTCTCTCTCCGCTTAATATATAAATAATGGCAAAAATGGGAAGAACAAATAAGAGGGAGGAGAGCTATTGAATCAACAGGACCTACAGTTTGATTCCACCGTTATCTATCTTCTGTACACAGACCCATGGTGTGTACGTGTGTGGTGGTGTGGTGTACGTGTGTGTTTGTGTGGAGGGTTGAGATGCATGGTGGTCCAACAATCTTAGTCTCTACGTGTTATATGTACATGTATCTGCAAAAATCTTCGTCTATTTACGGTGTCCCAGCTGGACGCCGTTGACTCTCTCAACGTAAAAACTCGTCATCCTCATCCTCCTCCTCTTCTCTCTTTCTCTCTCTCCGTTTATAATAATCACGTACAGGTACAGATAAAGTGTGGAGTGAGGGGAGGGGAGTAAGGTAACCTTTTGAACATTTTGTTGTTAGCAGTTTATAATAGCTAATTAACTACAGCTGTTTTGACTTTGACTCACAATTATTCTTCCTTCGTTCCTTTGTAGACTGTGTGGCTGTGTGTGTGAGGAGAGAGAGGGAACAATAATTGGAGACCCTTTTTTATTTTTTGCATAAGCAACTCCTCCACAGTTGACGCTGGGGTGATAGGAAAGAGTTTATTGTACAGATTCTATTGATCCCAGCTCCTTGTGTCTAACGTATTGTTTGCACATTAAGTGTACTCGTGTGTGTGCCTACAGTACAGCAGAGTACAATAGATAGTCGACTTGTTGCTCATTTTTAATTGCTTTCATTTACAAGTTTATCAATTTTTTTTATACACATATCTACTCGTTCAGAAATTGTCGAACTTTTTTTTCTGCTTTCTATTTTTGACTGGCCTTTCTTCCCATCCAATCAATTAAATAAAGTATTCCAGTTAATTAGTGTAGTCAAAAAGTATCACTTATTTTGTGGGGGGATTTAATTGAAGGAAAATGCGAAAAGTAGTAGTAGTTAATTTGAAATATTTTGACACTGTCAAATAAATACAGAATGAAATGGAATTTACAGGAGGTCATCCATTCAACTGTGATTGCACAATGACCATGGTCACGCTGAGACATTTTACGAATAAATATTTTTCCTCGAAAGACCCAGACCTTGTCCCCAGACAATTGTGTGTGCCAGAGAGAGGATAACCACAATCAAACCTCATTACATCCACTTTACATATCATTATTTAGAATCCGCATCGAGTGGAACCCACTCAATCCTTCTTCTTCTTCTGTGTCTGTCTGTCTTACAGAAAAGATGTGACATTGTCCTTTTTTGTCGGGAGACAAATTTTTATTTTTCTTGTGTCACCACACAATGGAACTGTTGTTGTATTTTACACGTAACCCATTTTACTTCTGACCAACTTACCCACAAACAAGTAAATATAAATACTACATAAATTGTCAAAAGACTTTGAAGGCTACTCCTAACATTTCCTACCTTAGAATTCACACTTTTCTATTCTTTCATCCTAGCACTAATCTACTCTTAAATTTAGGACGAATTCAAAACGGTCCTCATTCCTTCAAATTCGAAATCTCCATGAAGATTTTTGCACGGGATGAAAGAGGAGATACGGTTCTCATTCATTTGAAATGATCTCCGTCATTATGTGTAAACTACTTAACTGACAGTTTAAATTCCTGACCCACTTAGTCCTCTCCCTCACCCTTGCCTTCCTAATAGTTATGTAGAGAAGGGTTAAGTTTTCAGAAATCAGACAGACAGAATCGAGTCCAGTGGTAGTGCTTGACACCTCGTCAAATGAAATTGAATGTGCAGAGTTTGTTGTTGTTGATCTTGTTAGGGTCTTGTGGCGTGTAGATAATAATGAAGGATCATTTGTAACTCATTTTCATAAAGATACACCGTGTGTTGATGGGATGACATGCACCTTCTCTCTCTCTCTCTCTCTCTCTCTCTCTCTCTTTGCCTATGAAACAGTTTTTGAGTTTTCAAGTCTCTCAGATATTAACTTTGAATAAAGTTTTGACTGGCACACAGTCAAATAAACACGGGGGAATGAGATCGACCATCCAACCTCCTTTTGTTTATTCTCTCTCTCTCTCTTCTTTCACCTGTCCATCTTCCATGTCTTTTCTTCTTGACCCTCTCTCATGGTTTACTATGGTGGCTCAGGAAAATTTAGATGAGGAGATTGACTTTAACTTTGTGATACATAATACGAAATAAATATCCAAATATAAAACTTGGCCATTCTTTTTTGTATATTATGCACTACAAGATGAGAAGGTATGACTGCCTGGGAATGAGATCAATAGGGAAACTAATTTCCATCTCTCTCTCTTCTCGTGAATGGATTTGGGACAGCATAAACACACACACATATGCTTTGGATCATAAATTAATTAAATGTGCTCATCTATATTTTTTCTTTGGATACGCAAATTCAAATTTTGTACAGGATCATCTTCCTCCTCATGATTAACTTGTAAATAGGAATGAAGGGTGAGGGAGAGAGAGATCGACTGGTTTTTCCTTCAGAAAGTAATCTCTGCTTAATCTTCCCATTAGGTCCAATGCTCATCAAATATTAGAGCCTGTTTTTCCCTCATGTACAGCATAAGTTCATGGTGGGATATGGAGAGGGTTTTTTGGTCTGTTTGGTTGCCAAAAAAATAATGAAGAAAGAGGAGAGGAAAAGATAATTTCAAATTATTTTGATAGGAAAATGATACTTCATTCATTCTTCGTTTTTATCCTCATTTTCCTATTGCTCTCTCTCTACAGAAAAAACGTGTTCACAATATGATGTTCAAGGTGAATCTGCTCAGCTGGGTTAGTCTGAATTGTTTTGAAGAATGTACAGTTATCCATGTTTTTACTTAAAGCATCTTTTTCCTTTTTTAGAAAACATTTTTTATATTACGTTTTCAAATTCTTCAAGAAAAACATTCAAACTGACCTTTGAGTCACTCAATTGAATTTTGAAAGTAAACTTCTCTCTTCCGGTTCCAATCTTATCCCTGTTGCGTGTGGCTGGTGTAGAAGTTTCTTCTCTAATCTTCTCTAATCAAAATCCCAATACATATGTATGTATGTAACATTGTACTATATGGACTCCCTACTGTGGAAAAATGTGATACGGTGGAAAAATGCGTGTGTGTTCCCCTCCTTCTCTCAACCTTTTTGATACATGGAGAAGGACGAGGCTCTTCAATTTGGAATTATTAAAATCCGGAAATCAAATTAATTGGAATTTGGAGTCTAATTAATCTCTGATGAAAACTCATCATTCCACACACACACACTCACAATTAGGTCATCTATTAGAGAGTATCTCTCGTAAGTTACTCTCGACAGTCACAAAAAACTTTTGAAAATTGAGTCAATTGAATTGACTATTTTTTAAAAATATTTTAACGTGCTATTTTAATCGAAAATTTATTTTAACCAATGAGACTCGCATGTGAAAATGTGTTTGATTCATGACAATAACCACAAAAATTTCATTTCCAGTTTCCGCTCAAGAATAACTGGAGGAAAAATAAGAATAAAAGTTTTCCGATTTTTTAAAAGTTGATTATACAAATTTGAAGATTTTTCTTCATAGTTTGCAATGTCAGAGACAGTCAGACAAGAGATGGAAAAGAACGGAGCAGAAGAAGAAGAGAAGTTGTTGGTTGGGTGGAGAGAGAGATGCACTCACAAAAGTGAATTTTAGTTTTGAGCCGTTCAGCCTAATTACTATTCATCAAGCGTTTAGGGCAACGTTTAAATATTTACTATTTACTTGCTAGGATATGTGCGTGTGTTTGTGAGTGTATCCATACATGTGCAATACACACACACAGTGTATATACGTATGTGTGTGTATATATCTGTTTAAAATTTTGATCAAAGCCAGAACTCTGAGGGTTCCAAGATTTTGAGACAGAGAGAAACTTAAACCTTGTGTAAAGTATACAGGGTGGGCCAAAGTAAAGAGGAGTACTTTAAAGTTGAATAACTTTTGTACATTTTCGAATTTGTCAATGAAACTAACATTCCCGTGTAGCCCTGGGATTCGGATTTTGTTCGAGTTTTGGTCCCATGCAAATCGGTTGAAGGGCTGACCTACAGCCCGGGTTGAAAAATGGCCAAAAATCGACAAATTTCAAAA
>WJFB01002373.1:5368-19843 GCA_009870185.1 Pygmarrhopalites habei
GGGGGGGGGGGCTGTGTGAAATCATGGACCTGGAAATGGAGTCTTATCTTCATCTCTCTCTCACACACATACACAGTGCATGGAGTATAGAGAGCAGACAAGAAAGGAGTATGAGGAATGCATTTGTAAAATATAATATAAATACTGCAATTCCACGGTACAGAGTGTGAGGAGGGGATAGTTGTTGTTGTTGTTGGGGAAGTAGAGGTATATTCTAATGGACCTCCTCATATTTATATCATTATGATATTCTGTTCTGTACACCTGACAAGGCCTCATCTCTCTTTTATATTTTCAAAAATATGCACCATGATAGATAGTGTGTGTGTAGAGTGTAGTATAGGATGGATGGAGAAGATAGGAGTGGAGAGAAGCGAAAAATTTCCATTTATTTTTCATCCCCGGTGTGAGACGAGTATTTTCTTTGCCCTCGGCCCTTCTCCTCCTCCTCTCTTGTTCTTCTTGTCTTGTGCTCGGGTGTACTTCAAGTCGGCATCCTTTTCTATGGGATATTTCAAGTTGGGAAAACTAAATAGAGATTGGACCACAGGGATGGCCATAGGGTGTGTGTGTACTGTGTGCCTTTGCTCAGTCTTCTTCCTAGTATGAAATATCTCCACACGGCACACACACACAACATTATCTTTCAGAGAGAGTATCGCATGGAGTTTTGAGAATGTGTGTGTGTGCATGAAGATATTCTATAGAAATTTTTACAAAAATTGTTTTCCTTTCTCCCACACTTTTTTCCTCTCTCTCCTCTCTGTCTTCATACATTGTTACAGGGACGGAGAGGAGAACCTAATCTTGTTGACCAGAGGAATGACTGTACTGTCATAGAATATTGATGACCAGCATGATATAATTGACTGTGTGTGTGTGTGTGTAACTTACAAGTTGATAAATTATAGATTTTATAATGAGAGAGTGAACGTGGTGGAGAGTACTCTATATAGATAGATGGATGAGGAGAGACGAACTACAGTTAAATTACAAATTATGACAATCATTATTATGGCATTTTCATATGTACTTTGCCCACTCTCATCCTCACTTTCCTCTCGTCTTCTTCTTCTTATTGTTGTTGTTGAACAGAACTGCTCTCTATATCAACTTTGATATTGACTCGATCTCTCTTTTCATCTCTCTCTCTCTCCAAGATTGAGTCTCATCCTTCTCCTTGGTCTCCTGTAATTATAATGCAGTTTGGATGAGAAATGCACGAGAGTGCAACTCAATGAAGAGATGGTTGCCTCAATTTATTTTTTTTAGAATAAAAAATTCTGTAAAAATACACAGTACACACAAAGGGAAGCTTCATTGATGCTCTGTCTGTGTTTATCTCGGCATCCTAATTTCTCCAATAATAATAATAATAATGATGATGGAGGGAGAGGAAAAAATAAAACTTGTTACTGCCGCAAAAATCTCAATTAATAATTTTCCCTCTGCTCTCTTCTTCTTCTTCTTCTTCTGCTCCACTCGTTCAGATTTCAAAGTTGAAATGGCATGTCATGGGGGGATTTTGACAAAAAAAATGATAAAAAAATTTACAAAAAAAATATTCCTTGATTCTCTTGAGTTTTTGCATGATGAAAACTTGTTTTGACCAAGTTTGTACAAAATTTTGTACATTACATGATGTGTGTGTGTGTAAGATTGGTACAAGTCAAGAATGAAGAGAGGAGAGTCTGTAGTGTAAGAATCTTACAGTAAGATAATATTATGATTCAAAAAAGCCTTGTATGCAGGAAAGAAATAATATACTAGTATCTATCGCCGATGTCAAACTAGACTGTCTTCCTGTTATTACAGCTGTTTCCTACCGTAATTTCTCCCAATTAACCCTGGGGGCACTGGAATTAAATTGTGTAGATGATAATCCTGAGAAATCTTGGCTTGGAATGGGGAGGGAAATCTTGTACAATTTTTTGAAGGGAGGGAGAAAGAGGAGGGGATTTCAGGGAGGAAATACGGTACTCATCTATGTTGGTTAGTGTGAGGAGTTTGACTGAGATTTGTGAATGTAGGAGTGGTAGAGAGAGAGTGTGTATCTGTGTGTGTTAACTGTACGGCAGTTAAAAACCCTTATATAACGTGCAGACAGATTTTGGGTAGTGTATGTATGGGATATATTCTACATATGTAGTGTAGTGTATGTGTGTGTACCATTCACCTCCAATTGTATGAACAGATCTTTGTACCTTGTAAGCCCCATCCATGTACACTCTACACACGGAGGAATGGTCTGAACAAACGGACAGGTACACTGCGCATTTACCTTTACAGGTAGATAGATATAATCCAAGTGCATATTATATGATCAACTGAAATTACTCTCTGTGTAGATGTGCCTCAGCTTCAACAAGGAAAAATGCGTTGCCATTCTTCCCCCACAAAAATTCTTTTTTGTTCATTGAATGGGGAACCAGAAATATTCTCATCCCAATCCCACAGTTTCGGCAACACACACGGAGCATCATGCATTTTATACTTGTGTGTATTCTCCATTTCAGAACGAGTCAAACATACAAAATAATAAACGTATGTATGTAATAGGGGAGTATACAATGGGAGTTTGGTATGTAACTACAACTACAGTAAAGAGTACAGAGAGACACTGAGAGTATTTAGGACGATGGGCCTAAAAATTCTTGTATGTTTGTTCGTAATTATTTATTTACTTGCATATGTATGCAATATATACATAGCAAGTGTAATGTAGGGAGTCATGTATTAAACATTATTTAATACACGCATATGATGATGTTAATGAGCTTTAATATAAAATATCTCGGAAGAAGAATGCTATTTAAAACTGTGTGTAGATCTACACACACAGACACACACACACAAACACAGCTTTGTGAGTCAACCTGCCTCTAAGTCTTAGTCCGCCTGTATCTGTGAGCGATGCAGCTCTGAAAAAGTTTTCCTTTCTCCTCTCCGACATATTTTCATTTTAAATATTTCTCATCAACAATTTCGATCAGGTTGTGTGCTACTGGACGAGGGAATTGTGGCGGACCATCGATTGACTGGAGGATACCAAAAGTTGTGGAATTTGTGTCTGAAATTAAGTGTTTTTGTTCCATTAACGGATGAGTGTGTGTGCGTTTTTTGTGAGTGATTCAAAGAATTTTGAATTGGAAAAGATTGTGGATTTTTTTAACCTAATTCAAGAAGCAATAATATGTGAGTAATTTACAAATTATAATTTAATTATTTTGGTTTGTTTGGATATAATTACGATATTTTTGTGGCGTCTCTTTTGTTTCTAGTTTGAAAACTAAGAATTTGGATTATTGTTTTAGGAAAATTTCAAATTATTATTATTGGAAAATCAGAATTAGTTGAACAGTTTGAGGATCTCTTGACCATTTTTGTTTTTAAAAATAATGGAAATTTTCGAAAGGTGGATTTAAAATATGAACTAGTTTTAGGAATCTTATCAAAAATTTTTGTAACTCGACATACTTTTACTTATTTAAATACAAATCTCTTTATCAATTATCTATTAACCAAGCTAAAGTAAATACTAGACAAAATCATATTTGGGAGAAGAGGGTTGAACTTGTTGATTTAGGATTTAGTTGTATTGGATTCCAATCCAATATTTATTTAAAAAATACATGGACCGATGCAAAAACGGAAAATTTTCAACTTTTTGTTTGTGAATGTTTGTTGATGCATTTCAAAAGTTGTAACGAAATTTTGTTTTGGAATAACTAGTCTTTCTCCTGAATAACAATGCACATCATTATCAACTCTCTTTTTTTAACTATAAAAGAAGTTGCAGGAAAGTAGTTAAATATTTTGAACAATACTATCATCAAAATGATCGGTTTTCCAATGGTCTCATGAGTATTATTACTATTAGATTTGACAGTTTGTCCTGTATTCTAAAAGGAAAAGCTAGTTATAACTTGAGAATTATTATTGTGAGCACGAATATGATTTACATATGTTTTTTAAATTATAATAAACATGATAATAATGTTGTAATAATGTTTGATTGTTTAAAATTCTTTCCCCAATAGACCCACTTGCTGTCTATGGATCGAGCTGAAGACTGCTGGAATTTAATCCCAATTAGAAGCACTAATTAATCTTCATTTTACATCTTGATCAACATTGTCAATTTTCAAAATAGTTCATCTTCAATGTAGTGACACAATTGACCTGAAAGTGTCATGTGGTAGTGAAGTGTAAAGTGTGAGTGTGCACACTACAAAAGAAAGTGTACACTCTGGATACAACTTGTCGACTTGGAATTCGTCGTTAATAATTTTATTTTGTGGATAACATCAAATGGGAGCTAATTTAGCTAAAGGTCTGCAACTTGTTATTTTAACTTTTACTTAAATGATTATGATGATTTGAATGATGGCAAGTTATAACTTAAACTAAATGATTATTTCTAAAATTAAAGGAGGCAATGCGTTTCTGGATGCTTTACCAGGCACTCAAGTAAGTTTCCGTCAACATGAATCATATTTGTATGACACATTTAAAACAAATCTTTCAAAGTTATTGAATTGAGCGTGAGCCGAAAGACACACATGGAGAAGGCATGTGTCTGTATGATTAATTGTTCATGAGCTCATCATAATAAGATTGTTTTTTTGTTCTGTTTTTTCCATAAAATACAGAGTCCTCATCATGTGGTAATGGTTGGCCTTGATTCAGCAGGGAAGACAACAGCTTTATATCGACTCAAATTAGACTCTTATCTAAATACCGTGAGTCTTTAATTTATGTGACGCTTCATGTCTACTTTACACACTTTTATGCCTCAAAAGATGTAAACATGATGATGTGGTCAAGATTTATAATATTAAATATTTTGTATTGAATAGGTACCCACGATAGGCTTTAATTGTGAACGTATTCGAGGCTCAAAGGGGAAGTCAAAAGGTAATGGAATCTTTTCACATTGCCTTTGATCTTTAATATATATTTATCTTTCGTAAACTGACATTTGGATTTTGAATCTTTTTTTAGGTGTCAATTTTATAGTTTGGGATGTTGGTGGTCAGGTAATTACAACAACAAAAATATTTCTACTTTAGATCCTTTAACCAAGTTAGAGTAAAGTCAGTACAATAGTATAACTAAGAATTCGACTGTTTGAATTCGACTGTACAGTTTCGACAAACTTTTCCTATCCGAGTCATAATCTTGTTTGTGCGTTGGTTGTTGTTGAAAATGAACTTGTGTGTGTGACTTTACATTACTCTACTTCTACTCTCAGCCTCATAGTACGCATGATGCATTTGACTATCTTTTCTGATTAAATATGAGTCATTCAAGTCCAGGCAATTTGATGAAGCCATTATTGTATACAGATTATTAATTTCTTCACAGTGTAGTATATGGTGTATAAAATATTTATAGATTAGGATCCCACCCCTCGTTCAATTTCCCATTGACGATTATTAGAACTGTGATGCGATTATCATTAAGTTATGGTTACTCCTTGTGACTACAAGTCAAAATTCCACATGCTGAAAGTAACACACATTTGCTTGTTTCTGCTGTTGTGAGTGTGAGGATCTTCATGTGTGTAGAGGATTAGTCATCAGTTTTGCAAGACTTACCATATGGTGTACATCTTCTTCTGCAAACACTCGAAGATAGTATAAAGAAATGGAAACGAAAATAGCTATAATAATTAAATTAAATATATTCTTCTGAATACAATTGGAATAGGATGCTTTTTTGACTGCTCGTATTTCTTCAAGGGTCGTATTTGGAAAATAGAATCATGATTCGATGCACTCGTACAAAAGAATGCGTGTGCTTTACATGCTGTGTGTGTATTTGTATTATAAAAAGTTTCTGTGACTCGTTTCTTGTCTCTGCAAATTCATTACCTTTTCCTCCTTCTTACTTTCTACTCAAGAAAAGTATACTCCACTCCTCGTCTCCTGTGCATAGAAGATAGAAGTGAATCATGCAATATGTAGACAATGTCATAAAATCCTTGCGTACAGTATAATTTATGATGATGATCAGGACATAATGAAAACCTTTGACCTCCTCTCCTGTACAGATTTTGACAAGAGCATTGTATATAGGTACTGTTGATTGGTCCAAATGGGATCAAGTATCGTCATCTTTTCAGGCTTATATACTCCTGTAGTTCATTCACTATATATATAAATGTAATATATCATTTGTTGATTGTCTTCCAAGGGTTGTTATTATTAAGTTATTTTTTCAGAAGAAATATTATTTCTCGTGTACTTTTCTGAGAAAGACGTTGAACATGTTCAAGTGAAAATAAAAACCAATATTCCACTCAGTCTGATCTGCAATGATGTTCATACATGATGGTCCTTATTCTTGAAACTGACAATTTGCCAGGGAAGAAATTACAGGGGAATGTTAGCACTTGAATTTGTCTTTCACCCATGGATATGTTGACACGAGTTAATATAGAGTTAATGTACACTCAAAATAAAGTAGTCACACGTTGTGAATCTACCGCGGTACTAATATTGTAGACAAGGGTGGGTGTGAAAAGATTTTAAACTAAACAGACTTTGGCCTAAAGTCGTCACAAATGAGAGAGAACAGGCTAACACACTTAGTAATGAATAGGGATGATGAGGAGGTGAACAGTTATAAGTTTTATGTGTGTGTATGTGTATTGTCTACTACTAGCTTAACTACAGTCGGTCGTGTCACTATGTCTGTTTATTGTGTTGCCACTCGTGCCAGCTTGCTCATTATGCAGTTTTTCCATATGTACTTTATGCCACAGTAGAAAAGTCAGTTGAATGTGTGTGGGGCATATATGCTCCTGTCAATGCTGATTGTTGATTGTTCAAAAAATATTTCTTCGAACGTGTGTCATGTGTGTGATGTGTTGGAGCTAGGACGCATTGACGATTAAAATAATTGTCATGCTTGTGACTTGTCGTTGAGCTTGCGAAGGTCCACATGGAGATACTTGTAATTAATTTATTGTTGCTGATGTGATTATGTCATTTTGAATGTGGTGTCCATGTGTGTGTGTGTTAAATGTGTGCAATGCAATCTTTTATTGTTTTTGTTGTGTGTGGTGTTGTGGTGTGTACAGTGTGTATTATGGCTGTAATTCAATGGCATGCGGAGGTCGAGACTCAAATTTGCATTGTTTATTTGTCTTGTCTTATTATTATTTTATATTTAAAGCCCTGCTAGGTTATTTGTGTTGAACTCTGACTAATAGTGTTTCCTCTGACTCTGTGGACAGGAGACGAAGAGTTATTAATATTTAAAGTTGAAACATGGACAGTCAAATGTTGTAATTTTCTTTTCATGCTTATATCAGAATCTACGACATGTTACATGTAGTTTGTGTGTGTGTATGTGTAATGTTGTTAAGTGAGTGGGATGACGATCTTGTATTTGTCATTCTTGTTTTTTTTTCGTCGGAAATCTTATTTCTCTCGAAAGGAGAAAACATATAGCGATATGAACTAACAATTTTATTGTTGAGACTGTGATTGTGTCCTTTTGTGAAAAATTTTATTTACTCGTATTTTATTTGCGAGTGATGTAAAGTAGAAGAGGACAAATTCGTGTTCTTTCATCTTTGATGATATTAGATTCTGATATTTTTGTGCGTGTGTTGTATATTAATTTGAATCCACACACACACAAATAATTTTTTCTTCTCACAATTATTTAGTCGGTCGATGTTCTTCCTTTGATTGTTGTTGTCGAGATGTCCCTTTTTCCCTGATCATAATCTTTATAAGATTCTTTGGTTTTGGTCGTGGGGACATAATAAGTGTAGTGACATAAAGCAGTCCTCACTTTGAAAAAGAATGATGATGGGACATGTAGCAACGGGGGGAATGGTAGGATTATAATGATAACCGTGAGGGGTTTGAGGTTATCTTTGGAAAAATTGGCATTTTCAAAATTATTATTATTGACCGTGTTATTTGCGGTGGAGTGAAAAAATTGTTCATCGTGTGAAGCCACAGGCCACAACCTCGGAATCTATAAACATTTGTGTAGTACATGTACAAGTAAGTATTTTTTTGAGAGAAGACTTGTACCTATTTAGATTATCACATTATAAAATTTATTGTCATCATCTTCATGTCTTGGTTTCATACGTGTAAATAAATAAAGGAGGAATATAAAAAAATGACGTTAAAATTATACGCAATTTATTGCGAATTCGTGTTGGGTTTTTTACCCTAGTCCTATATATTTTCCGAGGAAAACTGTGATATATGATATCCTTTTGTTTCATCATGAACGTCAAGTTTTGATATAATGTGTTTGGCACAATTCTAAATGAACGTTTGGCGGAATTTTTGTTTCTATTTTTTTGGTTGAGTGTATGTGCGAAAATTACATGAATCCTATGCATTGCAGAATCTGGTGTAAAGTGCAGGATTAAAAGAGCCGTGGGCAAGCTGGAATGATACAGAATAATAGAGAGCAAAAGAAGGGTTTTTTCCCCTCTCTCTCTCCTCTCGTCCTGATCTGTTAAATAATAATAAATTTGATTCTTCGTCAAAAAAACTGGAAGTTACGTAGAAGTAAACGTTGTCTGTATGATGTGTGTTGTACTAGTCTCCAGTCTCCTCCATAGTATGTATATATTTTGATGATAATAATTTAGGCTTGGCATCATCAGATTCCCCAGAATTCTCCCAAAACCTTGCGTCATATCTGAATGGAGTGAGAGACTCTTTTTGTGTGTGTGCTCTACATTATTCAGTTTCTATGTGAAATCCACATATGTATACGCGTCACATCTGTATACATTAAACTTTTTATCGTGCAATGTATTTTTTATTATTTGCATGCGCTATAGCGTTGGGAATGTCGCATTCCGCATGCTGTAATTTTTTTTTTGAAAAAAACAATTCCTGTACATACTGCCTATTGAATACAACATTAAACTTTGGACTCTAATGATCTTAATTGAATTTAAATTTACAATGTGCTTTCTCACTCATTGTATTTGTCTGTGACACAGACTCTGTGTGTGCTTTGCACATTATGTGTGTGTCGGTTTCGAATGGTATGCAAGTCTTAGTACCGTTGAGCGAATTGCTGTACACATATATATCCAGCAGATATATAATGGACAGAAGGAGTAGAGTGGACATAATTTTGTGGGTGTCATATTATAGTTTGTTTATTTACTTTTGTCTTTAGATCCTTTCCTTCCTTTTCTCTCTTTGTGTGTCTTTGTGTGCCTGTGTGTGTTGGATTAAATTTACCGTATTCATTAGACTGGTAGTCTTGAATTGAGATTCGTGATGATTATTGAAAAATTCCGTAATGCATGTTGTGTGTGTGTCTGAGGTTACTCGTCAGGTTTTTCTTGAGAATCCACATGCGTAAAAGCGGTCAGAAATATCAGCTCAATCCCGACGCATCTGTTATTATGTAAAAAAGATTTGAGGAGGGAGAGAAACGGTTGTAGTTCACTTATAGTTCGTAATATGCGCGTGTTTACATATAACCGAGTGTCTGTTATGTGATTGTTTCCTTATTTTCCTTATTTCTTCCCACGATACTGGCTAGCAAGAGGAATTGCATTAGGACGATTGGAAAAAACCTGTTTGCATCCTTATCCGTAGAGTGTGTAGCGTAGTGTGTGTGTGTGTGGTGACTGGTGTGTGTAGTGTAGATTATATAATTTTTCATTTGACCATTTGTATTTTGTATTTTGTTCAAACAATCTTAATTAGTTATATGCAAATGTTAGAAATTGTTCATTTCGTTGTTGTCGTTTCATTGTTGACATGTTCTTATAAGTTATGACTCTCAGATGGGGTTGTTGATTTTATTGTTCCCTTAAATTTAATTAGATACATGCAAATTACCGTTCAGGTCTGAAAGCATCATGTGTATAAACAAACATCATTGCCTGTTTGAAGAGTAGAAGCAAGGCATACTTATACTGTAGATTGTAATGTAAGGGACAGGAATTGGGAAAAAGACAATGGGATCACTTTTAGATTTTTATCAGGATCGTAATAATAGTGGTATGTGGAGAAATTTTGGCAAAAACGTTTTGTTTACTTATTATTATTTATTTATGAGGAGAGGGGAGGAGAAGGAAATGATCAAGCAGTCTCTGTGTTTCTGTTTGTTCTTTGGGAGAGGAAAGTGTATTTGTTTTGGTGATGATGATAAAGATGACAGGCAAAGTTAAAAAGTTATTCTAAAAATTACGATGAAGACTGTAAAATGTGTACGACATGGAGACGAGAGAGTGAGAATTTGGGATAAAGTGTTTGAATTTAATTACAATTTAATTGTGTGGAAGATTACGCTCTGAAGAAGTGCTTGTGTATTGAGGATATAATGGGAGGAAAGGGAAATCCTTAATGAGATTTGTGAGAGGTTATTTTTTTGTTTTTAAAAAAATCAAGTGTATATGGAGTGTAGAAATAATTTATTATTGCAAGTACACAACAATATAACAAGTTTGTCCTTGTGTCTTTTTCCATTTATTATAACTTTAATACAGTGTTTTTGAACAGTTTCAAAACATTTTTTTGAGTTTAAAGTCAAAGGTATGCGTAATTACGTAATGTCTAGTTGTTATGTGTGGGGGTCTGTCTGTCTGTGTATCGTAATATCTTGAGGTAAGACTTAAGAAGATTATAGAGTATTATTTAATGAGGATATTATTTTCAAGAATAAGTGGAGAGAGAGAGATTTGCATCTGACGATGAGAGGAAAAGCAAGGTTTAGATTTATCTTTTGGATAATAAGAAGCTGACGTGTGTAAAGTTCGTGTGTATGTTGCTCTGTATTAGCAAGTGAGTGAGATTGAAAACAAGAGCAAGAACAATAATAACAACAACAACAGTAGAGCGAAACGAAAACGGTAGTTAACCTGCAAAATCGTTCTACTATAAAGGGAGAATTACTATCATAATAATTACGAGAAGATATTTTATGGCTATTAATTAAGTGTACGCAATGTCTTCAGATGACTTTAGTCGTTTAAAATAAATAATAATAACAAAAAAATTTGTACATGCCTGAAGATATGTGTGTACATATTATATTAGATTCTGTACATTGCATTTTTATAAAGGTTTGACATGCACACATTAATAATAAGAATTCTGTTTTATTTGTTTGTTGCAGGAAAAATTGCGTCCGCTTTGGAAATCCTATACAAGACACACAGATGGTATAGTATTTGTTTTGGACTCATTAGACGAAGAACGATTTGAAGAGGCAAAAATGGAATTAATACGAACAGTTCGATCCCATGACAATCTCGGTGTTCCCCTCCTACTCCTAGGTTAGTACTTACATAATTTAACCTCATTTCATAAAACACTTTGTTGAATAATTAGCGTTCATTCTGTGTACAGAAATTTGTAATAATGAAAATGACAATAATTGTGTTTTTGCAGCTAACAAGCAAGACTTACCTGGATCAAAAGAACCACAAGAGTTAGAGAATATCTTACAATTGAGAGAACATCTTCATAATACATTATACCATGTTCAACCTGCTTGCGCTATTACTGGTGAGTGAACACAGATTTTTTTGATATGATATTAATGGAATGTTCAAACCATTGTTTTTTATTGTTTTAAAAAAAACTGTGCGATTTAGTGTCAATCATAACTTAATGTTACTCTATGCGTTTACAGGGGAAGGACTGGACGATGGGGTGGAAGTATTATACGAAATGATATTGAAACGTAGAAAATTGAGAAAAAAGAAGAAAGTGTCTTAGCTTTTTATGAAATTTATTACATATTATTATTACTATTAAATATATAAATATATATAAAATTTTAAATAAATTGATAGATTTCCTATTTATTGTATTAAATATCTGCAAATATAATATACTAGTGTTATTACAAACGTTATTTACTTATATATATTGACGATAGTTCAGCTCCATTTTATGATATACTAGGTGATTATTATTCGATATGATACAAGAGTCGACTTATATGAAACTACTACTACGAGGGTAGTCAGTTTACACAATAATTTCAACGGATTTTCAACAACTACTATGTACTACAACACAGGAGTTTGTATTTTCCTCGAACTGTACTAATAACTATTACTACTACTAATTGTAGTTGTTAGACTTACTATATAATATGCACTATTAATGTGAACTGCTGGTGAGCTGACGACCAGGATTCAACGGAAGCAGAGGTCAATGATTGTTTTTCTAAAATTATTAATTACAAATCTAATATATAACTAAACTTAATTTATGTATTTATACAATGGAGAGCAATGTGGTTAGATCTTAAATCTTATTTTTTTTCTCTAAAATTCTGAATGAATGTATCATATTGAAATATTGTAACTGGAACAGTGTAGATTTTATTAATTTATTATTATAAAAGAAATCAAATACGTTTATTATTATCGTTAGCGGACACAAGGATGAACCCCACTCTGCTGAGAGTGAGAAGGGAAAGTTGATGTGAAAGTAACCAAAAAGAAGTATGAGTGAATCGGTGATGCTTGTTAAGGGCAACTGACGACAATCTAATTTTTTCCTAGACATGAAAAGAATGCAATTAAAAGATCCTCAATAGTTCATAATAAATAATGCCAACTATAACTGGTAAGGTACACATAGTTTGTTAATTTTAAGAGAGAATTGTTCATTATTGTTATTATTATTATATCCTGACTAAATTGATAGTGTTGATTTCGTTGTTGTTGAATTGTGCGAAGTTTCACTATTAACTATTCGTCTGCGACTTGTACCACCAATGCCATTTATGTGACTATTTTTAATATACTTTTGATGTGTTGTACAAAGTTATTTCATGGTTTTTTTTGTTGTTGACAGTTTGTGCTATATTTGAAGCATTGACCATATTCTTCCTATTTACGGTTACTTATCTTCATTATTCTTGTAATCTCTGATCTGAACTGAACTATGATATATATATAAAAAAATATATAACCTGATCTGTCAAAATGTTAACGCTGAAAAATGAGTAAAAATCCCATGCAGAGGGAAAAATCATAAATTTTTGTAATGCTCAATAATTATTACATATTATTTGAATCCACATCTGATCTTGTTTCCTATCAATGGATATGCTAGTAGAAATGCTAGATTAGGTGTACATATTAGGAAAAAGTGGGTTTTCAGTGACATTTATTAAATAGGAGCAGTTTTTAATTCTCCAGTCTTGACGGCATATCATCAGTAGAATTCTTTCCCCAGTATTTTGAGAATTTCATTATTAACAAACTTATTTGATCTGTCCAAATAAACAATTTGAAGTGGATGTAATTTTATGGGAGAAGATAAAGTCGCGACAAATAAATACCACAATCTTAAACATTGTTTGTTTTCTATTATAAATACGCCGTGAAATATTATAATAGTATATTTTTCTGAGCCTCCAAACTCATAAAGTGAGTCATCTCAGTATCTTGTTGTCTTTCAAAAATTTCTTAGATTATTAAGGATGAAGTACATAGCTTCCTCACTGAGGAATCCTCAGTCACTGTATACAATACAATTTTGACAGGAAAATATTCTGTCAGCTCATTTCTATTCAGAAATTTTGGATCACTCTTAGGTGTCATAATTTGTGAAACATTGATTAATTGTCGCTTGTAAATTCACGAATAGAATTGAACACAACAATTACATTTTAGGTTGACCTTCATTTCCACAGAATTATATTCACAAAATGGTCAGACAGTTGGAGGCTGAGAGAATCATGTTTAACCCAGGGCAAGTTGATTATAAATCATTAGAATTGCTTTGAAGACGAATAGTGTCATCATAATTTATTAAATATTTGTGAAATCAGATCCAGACCACCCCATCCAGGTCACTTTCGAAATTTTCGGGATCACATTCGTGACGTAGGATTTGGCAAGTGTCTTTTAAAGGTTAAATAATAATCATGGAAGATTCTGACAGGAAACTATGGACAGGTCAAGATGACTCAATTCACTCTATTTTTACAGGATTTTGGAAAACTGCCCTGGAGAAATAGTGTAGTAATGATGTATTTTTTTGTATTAGATCGTAAATAGTCTGTCGCTGTGTCTTTCCTCCCTTGAATAAATAACATTTATTTAATAAATAACATATTTTTTACAGGATGATGACCAGGACGCTGTAATGCTACACGCAGTAAGTTGATTTAAACAATTGACCCTGGTTCATCTTACTATTATGTATTTTAATTGGTCTCATCTAATCCCTGTAACAGTTTCGCAGTGCCCTTGGAACGTTGATTTACTCGTTTGCAACCTGGCTAGTCTCCTTCAGTACTATGGCCAATTTGGAGTTTTACTACATGAGCTGGGTAGCAGGTTGTACATTTAACCTCTACATACTGTCAAACGTAATTATGTGTAGAAAGAAGGGAATTAGGAAAATGTTTAGCCTCTACACGGTGGCACATAACCTTTGTCTCCCCCCTACAGCCAAGACAAGGAGAGGTCAAAAAATTCTGAAAATACAGTTTTGT
>WJFB01002374.1:0-19832 GCA_009870185.1 Pygmarrhopalites habei
AAAGTAGAAATCGAGGGGGGGGGGGGAGAAAGAGGGGGATGGAAATTCTTGTGTGTCGGGACGGGGAAAATAAGAGAGGTGGGTTATCTTCGGGGGGTTCTCTTCTCTTGCCTCCTTCTCTGAATAGACAGTTTGCCAAATAGGTCAGCAACCCAGATGATGACTCCCTGCCTCTGTGTGTTTGTGTGTACACACACACACAAAGAAGCAAAAGCAAAGCTCTCTCTCTCCCTCTCATGATCCGTGACGGGAGTGTAGTATTAGGAACTGTTTTTTTCTGTCTGATAATCTTTATTTTTGAACTGCTCACCATCATTCGACCCTCATCCTACTGTCCACACAAACCCCACAATAGTCAGAATACCTAGAGTACATATTATTAATAACATGAGACACACACTCACACTCTCACTGGGCTGTGGTATGTGTGTGTGTGTACGTTTGTATACGTATGATGTAATACGATGATGAGAGTTTGCTTTTCCGCTTCTATGTTCCTCCATTTGTACTCGTACTGGAGGGATATTAGTTGAGTGTGCATGTACTTGTATGTTGGAGAGTGTAGAGTATGAGGATATGGAGGATAATATCCACGGAGAAGAGAGGACTTCAAGGAGGAAATGGGCATGATAAACCAACAGTTTAGTATTTAGAGGATTGAAGAGTATCAATCTCTGCCTCATGTTGTGCGTATTCTCATTTTCACGCTCCTCGAGTGTCTTTTATTATTACCGAGTCATTTGTCACTATCGTTCGTCCATGCTTTGTGTGTGTGTGTGCTGAAACATGCCATGATTTAAGTCCTCAGGAGAGAGAGAGACCAGAGTCCAATCCTCATCACCCCCTCTCTTTCACTCCTTTTCATACACATCAAATGTCAAATGATCTCTCTCTCTCTCATTTTCAGACGATGCAATATTGACAATTATATGTCTATAATATACGCATCACACACACACAACATGTATACGCAATATAGGGAAAAAAACACCACAAAGAATTTTTCCTCTCCTTTCCTCTTCCTCCATTTTTTCCCGGATCAAGTTCTTGTTCATGACATTTAATGTCACTGTTTGTCTCTCTGTGTGTGTGGAGGGAGTAGAAGAAAAAGTTGGTTTTACTTTTTTTTGAAACTGGCTCAAATGACAACATTATATAAAAAGGTAATGGGTCCATGACACGCCAATTCTAGTGGAGGGAACAGCAACAATGAGCTCAAATGACAGGGAATTCTGTACACTTGTGGATTTTCTCTGTGGACATTTTTTTATTATTGTGTATACGTATAATCTTGGGGAGGAGGTGAAAGGTAGGGAAGAAATGATGGTTTTCCTATTCATGGATTTAATGGGTGGTGGTGGTGGTGGGGGTAGGTGAACAACAAAGAGTTCAAAGATTTATCGTTTGAAAGACTAATATCATAGGATAATGTGTGACTGTGTGTCGTGTGTGAATGGAATATTTAGTATCTCTGGAACATGAGTCTAGGAAATTTTTGGCAGGCTGAGATGCAACTGAGGACAATTTTCGAGCCAATATTCGATCGTGTTTTTGTACATGACGACGATGATGATGATGGGTAATTTATTGTCGATGATATAATAAAGTTGACTATTTTAATGTGCCATATATGGAAGGGGAGTATAATGTGTAAGAAGAAGCTAAGCAGGGATTTCGTGTGTTTGTGCCATGCACGAGTGAGTGTGTGTGTGATGTGAGATGATAATGATGTGATGGAGGGGGAAAGTAGGGAGAGAAGAGAGAGAGGAAAAAATTGTAAAAAGGAAATTTTCCAATCACTTTACTTTTTTCCTGAATATATATATAAATACATATAGAATGTGAGCTCTATTAGGAGCGGGACTGTGTTATATACTGATTATGATAAATTTCTTGCTCTTTTTCCCGGAACAGTACCAAACTTTACTCATTGTCCCAAATTATACTCCGGAAGATGCAGCGGAAAACAAGAGTAAGCTTTTTTCATATTAATATTCTACCTTATTAGTATTATTATAGAGTGACTCGTGGTGGTCTCAAGATGAAAACACTTGACATCAAGTGGTTTGTTCCTTGCTTTGTGTGTGTGTGTGCTTGTGTGTGTATGTAAAGAAAAAGACGCAAAATGAGCAGATTTTTTTGATGAATTTTATTTTATTTTTCCAGCTTTTCCTCCGCTCCATGACTGGAGAATGAAATCCAAGTTTGAAGAGGGGACGAATATAATGGGTTTAGTCGTCTTCTCCGGTTTGTTTAATTCCTCTTCTTCTCCTTTTTTAATACACTCTACTCAACTTGATCAAAGTAGTGGTGGTTACATTTCAGTTTTTTTTAAAAAAAATTCTCTTTTCCGTGTATCTTTTAGTTGTCCTCGGCGTTTGCCTTGGTAAGTGAAAATTTAATTACTATTGGAAATATATTTTGAAAATACATTATTAGCGACTTACAATCGATGAGTATACGATCGAAAATTTCTACCTAATTGACAATTAGTAATTCATTTTATAACAAAAAGTTAGTCTTGGTATTAAATTATCATATTAATGAAACAATCTGTAACATTAATATAGTGTTTCAACAACAGAAAAATTAATTTATGAATCAAGTTTAACCCTCTTTGCACGGGCTTCATCTAAATTGTAGAGAATGTCAATAGCTGCGGCCTTGTTTTTCCCAGTTTCAATCATTACTATTTCAATCTCGTCATCTGAGAATGGTACAGAAGATGAGGAAGAAGTGGAAGAGGGAGAGAGAGACTGGGTTGGCAGTGGAAATTCCTCCTTCCTGTTCAATATTTCCGAGTGGGAAGCGAGGATGATACCATGACGGTCTTTAATACACAAATATTATGAACCTGTCATTATTGCACATCACAATAGACCAATTAGGGATAAAACTCTAAGTTTGTATTACTTACACTTTAAAATCTCGTGCAATTAACCAATTCTGCATTGCATTAAAATCATGCATAGGGGCAAAAGTAAAGAATCCAGGTGGATACGGCATTGACATGTGAGCTCCAGTTGAGCTAGTACCCTGACAAATTAAAATATATTAGTATTTTGTAATACATTACTAGAAATTGATCATTATTATTTTATTAATGTGTTATTACTGATGGTAGTTGACTGTTATGCCCTCCCCTCCACAGCTCACAAGACCCGGTTTGTGTAGCTAGGTCAGATTCTCCTTTATCCATGGCAGCATTATCAGAAAATGACTGGATGACTGAAAACCGAAGATTTCCAGGGTGACAGTCTCCTCGGCAGAAATGTTGGATGACTAGTACAATGAAATTATGCCTTTAGTATACACAAATTAGTATATAATAGAGAGAGAGACAGTATAAAATTTATTTGTATACTTACTGTGAGTGTAATGTTGAAGCTTCAGCTTCGTGTTTTTCTCTCCCTTTCGGTGAATGTCAATTGGGAAACTATCAATAAATTCCTGTTCCAACTCTTCAGTCATGTCAGTCAGTGTCCAATTAGGATTCTTGGTTTTAATGAAATTTAGACGAGCAGTCCGAAATTCTTTGGTATTGCCCACTTTCTTACTTACATAACTTTTAACCTCGTCACCAGACTTTCCAGTATAACTACAGACATTATTAAAATAAATCATACATTAAATACTGAGTGTATTTAAATACGAAAATTTAAAGCAATAGTACTTACAAAACGATATTATGCCATGCACAATAACGGATATATGTAAAAAGCCTGTAAAATATAAAAACATGATTATAATCTGGCTATTTTCATTTCGGTATTTTCATTTCGTTAATAATAATAATTTGTTCAAATAATAACTTACTTAGTACGACAATTGAAAAGTGCTTCAATTTTGACATCGAAATCAGTGAAGATTTCGTACTTCAATTGACCAGAATAATACATGTATGACATTCCTTGACAGGCTCCTTCATTTGCTCGACCACTCTCCTTACATGCTACAGTTCCAGTGTCATTAGCATTGACCCCGTCTGACCCAATGACTTTCTACAGTAACAAAAATATTCATCTCTCTCTTTGAAGCTTAGATGAAATACAAAGTATTATTAATTATTGATAAAATGTTTACCTGAAGGAATGTTGGTTCGATCCAAGTTCTTCTCTCTGTTAGAAGTAGTCCTAACTGGAGGTTTAGTCAGGGCTGAAGGGTCACATAAATTACCCCACTCGTCATTCCAGACTTCTTGTCGTTCCTTCTTCAAATTATCCCGTCTCTCATGACTATCAGATTTTTCATGGAGAGCCAACCTAGCAAAATATTTCTGACAAACAGAACAGTAACCCGACATAACGAACTTTAATTATTGTCAATTAAAAAGTCTCACAAAATTGAACTAGAAAAATAACGACTTTGTTCGTTCGGTTGTCGTCTAAAATTCAAACCCCTGAGTGACCGCTCTCCCTCCAAGGGTGTCTATGAAAATACAAACTAATTCGTATGCTTTATACATTACTTTCCAAGGGAAAATGGGACGCAGTGGAAAGCCTTTATTGGATTTTTTCAAAAGCCTCGCTGAAGCCATGATGATCATTACCAATTGGGTTGTATGGTAATTAGTAAATAAATTAATCCATCTTGTTCCACGTATCAAGTGGTGGTTTTAGAATTTTTTAATCATTTTGATTAATTTTATTTTTTTTCCCAGGTTCTCGCCTGTAGGAGTTTGTTTTTTGATTGCTGCTCAACTGTTGGCAGCTGACAATATAGAGGAAATTCTCAATAAATTAGGTTAATTTCTCAAAAATTAAATGACTATCCTCAAATGTAAGCAGATTATCAAAAATTGTGTATTATTTGTGATCTTTCCAGGGTGGTACTTCATAACAGTTCTCATTGGTCTCTTTCTCCACGGTGAGGTTCATGAACAAAAATAAAATTGGAGGTTGCTAGATTGTTTCTAATCCTCTGTTTCTTTTTCAAAAGGTTTTATCTTGCTACCGTTCATTTATGGAGTCGTCACACGGACCCTTCCATTCCGATTCATTATGAATATGACACAGGCTTTGTTCACGGCTTTCGGAACTGCTTCAAGGTCCGTCATCTCATTCATATTTATTGTGTGTGTGTGTGTGGTATGATTATGTGGGCAAGTTGAAACATTTTTATGTGTGTATTATACAGCTCGGCGACTCTACCCATCACGATTGATTGCCTTGAGGTGGGTCCTAATTAATTGAGATATTTATAAGGAATGTTAAGATGTGTCCATAATGTATTCTTTATTTTTCCCCACAGACCAAGAATGGTGTTGATCCTCGTGTTTCTCGGTTCGTTCTTCCCATAGGTAAAAAAAATGTGACTGTCATCCAATTTTGACATGATTGATAGTGTGAGGAATGAGGGATATTAATGATTTCACATTTTTGAATTCCAGGAGCGACAATCAATATGGTTCGAATTCTGTTCTACTCAAAACCCAACACATTACATTATTAAACAAAAATTTTTGCATGAATTCCTGTGCACAGTACATAATGTGCTGTGTACAAATGATTTCGAAAATGATTAAATGTGGAAATTTATCAAAATTTAGGATGGAACGGCGTTGTACGAAGCGGTGGCAGCAATTTTCATTGCACAGGTTCAAGGTATGTCTCTCGGAAACAAAACAACATGCTTTTTTCCCCAATTAAAGTGTTCAGGTTAACTTTTTTTTTTTAAATTATTTTTTGTAGGTGTTCCACTTAGTCTCGGCAATATTGTGGCAATTTCAATAACGGCAACAGCAGCATCAATAGGAGCAGCGGGTAATTTTGATATACACTTAAAACTTCCCTTCCGTCCACCTTCCCTGACCTCCAGAGGTCATTTTGGGGTCATGAGCTTGTTACGCGGCTTTTTCTGTGATTTGTGACGGATTTTTTTCTGTGACGGATTCTGATATGAGGTTTTCGACAAAATGTCCCAAATACTGTCCCATCCATGGTCAACGAGTGAGAGAGCCGATTTCTAGATGAACATGATCTCCACAGGTCATTCGAGAGTCAATGGGGATTGGGATAAAAGTTGACAGAATCAATCCGGACTTTTTTAAAAATGACTCCATATGACATTTCAAATAAGGGGTTAAAGAGGCATTTTATTCCAACTATCACGGGTTGACCTCCTCAAATCAATATTTGAAGGCAATGGTGACCCTTTAATTGAGGTTAAAAGTTAAAGTCTACTTTGTGTGTGTGGAAGTGGAGAGAGAAAGTCAAGGATGACTCCCAGAATTTCCATCATGCACAAAGTAGGGTCGCCATTATCTTTATATACATGAAAGGCATTAAAATTGATGAAGAGACTCTTTGGGAATTGGAAAATGAAAGAATTATGAAAATTGATTCATAAATTACTGTGTAATCTCTTTGCCACTGAGCCTTGTTATAGTCAAATGTTAATAATGACTTGTGGAGGTCAAGCGCATTAGCGGACCAATTAAGAGTTTGATGGGGCATGAACGGGACTGAATTTGGAACGTTTTGTCGAAAATCCAATCAAAATGTGTCCATAAATGAATGCTGTAACCCCGCAACTAGGCTATGACCCCTCAAATTGTCTAACTAGACCCCTAGAAACCTTTTGACAACAGGAGGCATGGAAACTCGGACATCCAGTGTCCCACTCATTCCAAACGTTGTCATTCTAAAAAAGTGGGTACTTTTTATAGGGTACTTTCAACGACAAAGTTGTAGGAAATTTCATCGTTCACTCTAATTGTTGAAAATTTCGACTCGGACACAGGTTATTAATTTTTTAGTGTCATGAGGTCAATTTTGAGAGAGTATTTCCTTTCGGACAAAAGCAGAAAATATTGTTTTATTTCCTTGGAAAAATTTTCCCAATCCAAAATTCCACTAGAATCGTGTTTCTAGGAGAAACTTTCTCCCCCAATTTGGGCCTAGGATCTCGAAGATCTCATAAAAGGCTCACCCGGTCATTGTGACGTTCCCCTAGACAACTGTCCGAAACTATGGAGAAAGTATCCACTCCCTTTCTCCCGGATAAAAATCAGTACTAATTAATTATGTATTTTTAACAGGGATTCCGCAGGCAGGATTGGTGACAATGGTCATGGTCCTCAATACTGTCGGTCTGTCGGCTGAATACGTCAGGTACATAAAATGTTGTTTTTGATAGAAAATTCTGTAAAGTGAAATTGTAATACTCAAAAAGAATTTTCTATTTTTCTGTAGCTACATCATCCCAGTTGACTGGCTCTTAGATAGATTCAGGTATGAAGAGAGAAAAGTGTTTCTTTTTAAAAGTTGACTGAAAAAATGTTGACTGATTATGACTTTTGATTTTTTCGATGCAGAACGACAATCAATGTGTTGGGAGATTCGTTGGGAGCTGGATTGGTAGACTATATCAGTAAAGCAGAGTTGCAGAGTATGCCGGATCAGACACATCATGAGCTTGAACGGGTTGGTTCCGGCCGGGATTCGGAGAAGTCGAACAAGCAGGATAAGGCTGGAACTTCATTCGATGATCGAGATTTGGAATGGAATACAACACCAATGTGATTGAATTGTTCATCTTTTGACAGCTACACCATAATATCAATTGACCCCCACTGTTTTTCTCTCCTTTTTGATGACCGGGTGTCTCACACACTTTGAATGATAATACATATTGATGATATTTATGATGGTTAGAATCACCAAGTGGCAATAGGAAAATATTACAAAATATATTATATATATTATACTATACATTAAATAGACGAGAGAAAGAAGAGCGAGAGAAAGCGAGAGAGAGAGAGCGAGCGAGAGTGTGAGAGAAAGTAAGAAAAAATGTGTTATTTCCTTCCTTGTACAACCAAGTCACATTTCTATATAAAAAATACATGTCAATTTTCTTATAAGATACGATACACAACAAAAAAACACATATTTACATTGTTAGAGTAGAGTCCATCCGATTTACCGGTAATTATCGAAAACTACCATGTTAAAAAAATAGTATTTCATTATTATTATTTCTTAAGTAGTAGCATAATATATATACATACAAATTTACCAGTGTCGTATATATATATATTATATCAAACACACACACGTATACATCCAAACTTTGTTGTTTTTAAAAGAAAATTTTAATATTATTATTAGTGAGTATACATGATGTAGAGCCGTAGAGGTATGTTCTATAAATACTGAGTGTCTTGAAAAGAAAAAGAAGATAATCATGAGATTTTTTTTTGTCCGTTGTTTTTTTTTTGATGATGAAGTATGTAGAGATAATAATGTATCATATGAGATGTAATATATATAATATACATACTATGTAAGTTAAAAAAATACGATATATATATACGTAGTAGATTTATTTTAAATTAATTTGTTATAGGTATGTCAAAAACAAATATCTCAAAACAGTTGAATATTTCTTGTTGTTCAAAATAGAAAATATAAAAATAAAATAATATTATTAATTACATTATAATATTGTGCTTCCATCCAATACTCCTTGCAACATATACAACTACAACAACACATAATATTATAACTACAATATATTTACAATTTAAATATTAACTTTCGTTGTAGAGCGTCGTTCTGAAAATAAACTATTATGTATGTTATGCATTTTTTTGATTTCTTACATAAAAACTTGCGTTTTTTTGTGTTCTTAACCATAATTACGATAAAGAAAACAAAAAATTTATTGTAATGTCAAGTGTGTGTGTATTCAATAAACACAAAAAAAATTTAAGAAAAATTATTGACAGAGAGACTTTTTTCAGAAAAAGGCATCCTATTCATCTGTTGTTTGGTGATTCATTTTTGAGAGAGTTCAATCACATTAAACGTAGCATATTATAATGTAACGTTCATGTGTGTGGGTGTTGTATAATTCATTGAACTACCTTGTGGGGATATATCTTTTAGGTATATGCACGGACTAGCCGTATATAGGTGTATGCAAAAGGTAGTTTTATAAACGAACCACACAACAGAGCAGGGAGTACCTGTACAATTTCGTCTCTCTCATATTTTACACACACACGTATTAAGTTTAATTAGAATATTTAAGAGAGGGATTAAAAATATTTCAGGGAATTTAGAATTTTAAAAAATGATTGTATCATGATTTTGTGTACAATTCCGTCGTGCCATTTGTTTTCGCAAATTGGATAACGTGTGTGTGTTGTCGTTATAATTTAATTTTGTTGATTCACACACTTTGTGAGATCGGAGGAGTCAGGAAATTTTTACATAATGATTTTATAATGTGAACATAAATAATAGATAGGGGATAGGGGTTTTTAAAAAAAATTCTATCAAAATTACAAGAAATTATTTGAGAGATTCGTTAGTTTACACTCATGTTAGGGTCAGGGGAAAAACACAGTTAGACTGCCATCAAATAGTTTTTTTTAAAAGGGAGATATGGGACCTCGAAGAAAAAAAATCCATTGTTGTAGTTTATCAACTATAATTATTGTGATACTTCAATACATATTTTGTGATTCGTTTAGTATAGACTCAGGTAAGTGGATCTAATTCTACACACATTTTCATAGTACAATGACTTGTTTTCTTTACAAAAAAAATGTCTCATTTTTTGGAAGAACCTTGTTTTAGAAACAATTATTAATTCTTCTTCTTTTTAACAGACTCTACATCATATTTAAACCGCTATGAACCAGTATTTTATAACACATCTGACCTTTTACATCAACATAATCGAGTGAGGAGGGAATCTAGTACGAATGATGTAGACAACAAAATTAAACTACAATTCCATTCTCACGGACGGTAAGGAGAAATATATAATTTTTAGACAATCTTTTCAATTTTGTACATTTGATTGGGATTTTTTTACATAAATGGCTTAGTCAATACACAACACACACACATGGTATTTAACTAGTGTAGCTCATAGAAGCTTAGAAATACATACATTGTAATAGAGACACATTGCCAAAGCTATTTAACTACTACACTCGGCTTAGATTCTGCTTAATAGGCATTAGAATTCACTAACTGGAATTAGGGGCAAGTTAAGCAAATATTTTATCCCTCTTCATGAACGCACGGAATCAATTAACTAATATTTTAATGATGAATTTACAGAAATTTTCAACTTGACCTCGGAATTGACGATACGGTTTTTCACCCAAATGTCATTATTGAAAATTCGGATGGTCCCATTCAATATAATACTCGTAAGGTGCTCAGTGGTACAATAAAAGGTGATTATATCTATAATTTAATTTTTTAAAATTAAAATTTGCTTAACCCTGTACAAATTATAATTTTTCTCCATTTTTCTTGGATAGATGAACGAGAGTCGACAGCGTACGGAATTTTGACAAAGGATGGTGTCTTTGATGGATACCTTTCAACCCAGGATGGTGAAGAATTTTATATGGAGCCTAGAAAGTAATCATCTATTGTCTAATCCATTTGTTGTACGTTGTAGGACAATTTTGAAATGACTGTCAATTTATTTTCTCTTATACGTAGAACTGAAAAATTATCATCGGGAATCATGTACCGAGCTGAAGACGTTGACTGGTCAACAAATCCAGAGTCTCCTTGTGCCTCACACGAGCTACATTTAGATGTTAAGAAAGAAGTTAGTTTAGTCAGTCAAAAAAGTATGAATGTGACGAGTGACGATGGTGGGGAGGAACGGATGAAAAAACGACCCACACGCCGAAAAAGATGGGCAATTGACCCGAAAAAGAAGACATGTATGCTCTACTTACAAGCTGATCATCTTTTCTACGAGAGATTTGGAAGTGAAGAAGCTTGTATTGATATTATGACCAAACATATTCAAAGAGTAAACGATATTTATAGATCGACTGATTTTGACAACGATGGTAAGATCAAATTTTCCTTCTCCTAATTTTATTTCAATTCAAAAACCTTTCCAGGTTCACTTATTTTAATTAATTAATTTTTCTTTGACAGGGAAACCCGATGACATTACGTTCATGATTAAACGTGTCAAAGTTCACACTGTGAATCACACAAAAGAACCGACCTACAGATACCAAGGAGAATTTCAAGTGATCAAATATTTAGAAATTTTCTCTGAGGGTGACTATGACTCTTTTTGTCTAGCCTACATGTTCACATTTAGGGATTTTGAGGGTGGGACATTAGGTTTAGCTTGGACTGGAGATTTAAAAAATGCTGGAGGGGTTTGTGAAAAGAAAGGTCATTTTCGTGGTGGCCTTAAAAGTTTAAATACGGGGATTATAACATTATTAAATTATGGGAAAGTTGTACCTCCGTCAGTCTCTTATGTAACTCTGGCTCATGAGATTGGTCATAATTTTGGTTCACCCCATGACCCTGAAGTGGACAAGAATTGCGTACCAGGAGGAGATGATGGAAATTACATAATGTTTGCAAGAGCAACTGCAGGGGATAAGAAAAATAATGGTCGGTTCAGTCCTTGCAGTTTAAGAAGTATTCTTCCTGTACTTAATATTAAAGCAAGAGACCTCCATGGTTGCTTCACAGGTAAATTAATGAACACAGGCACAAACTTGTGGACCCATTAATGAGTTTTTTTAAAAAAAAATATTTTTTCTTGTGAATTTTTAGAACCACAACAGTCAATTTGTGGAAATGGTGTTGTGGAGAAAGGGGAAGAATGTGACTGTGGTTGGGAAGACTGTAAAGAGATTTGTTGTTTCCCAATGCAACTTCGACCTCCAATGAATGAGCCGCCATGTAGACTTAGGCCAAATAAACATTGTAGTCCTTCTCAAGGGCCCTGTTGTACTGGAAATTGTACTGTGAAACTTGGTGACAAATGTCGAGATGACAATGGTTAGTATTTTCGAATTTACTGTGTATAGTTTTTTAAAAAATTTTTTTAAAAGAAAGTTTATTAAATTTAAGAACCAAAATTTTTTGAAACTTGATTATAGGTTGTAGGGACGCATCATTTTGTGATGGATTGCAACCTTTCTGTCCCACATCCGTCAGTAAACCAAATAAGACGATATGCAACAAAGAGTCTGTGTGCTTTATGGGCGTAAGTTTTTATCCTCTCAAAGAATATTTTTGTCTACTTGAAAATAGTTAGTAATAATTTTTTATGATTTTTTGCAGGAATGTACAGGCTCAATTTGTTTGGCTTATGGACTTGAATCGTGCCAATGTGGAGGTTAGTAATAGGCATCAAAGGATTCGCACTTTAAGTGAAAGTTTAATCAATTCTAATATAATTGTTGGTTTCTTTCAAATCAGAGTCATCCAGTAAACTATGTGAGCTTTGCTGCAAATTACCAGGAGAAGATAATCCTTGCCTATCCTCGTTCCAGTGGAATAATCCACCATACGATGTCCCTGATATGTTTTCCAAGCCTGGATCCCCATGCAAAAATTACACGGGCTATTGTGATGCCTATCAAACATGTAGAGAGGTTAGGGGACTTTTGGACACCATCTTTTAAAGTTGTAGTGATACTGAACATATATAGGAGCCCATATTAATTCTGTATATTTTTATAGATTGATCCTTCCGGGCCATTAGCAACGCTGAGGAAATTACTTCTTGCGGATGAAGGACTTGCTTTCATAGCCGAATGGGTAGACAACCATTGGTATGCTGTCCTCAGCTTTGTAGCCCTTCTCATCATTCTAATGGTAATTTAAATGCTTCCTTCTGAAAAGGATTTTTGAGCACCAACACATTCTTCAAGAAAATTACTCAAATACTTTACTTTGGACTATTGCAGGTTACCACAGCCAAAGTATGTGGGAAGAGGGCCAAAGCGAGACTACGGAAATTAACTGTGATGCATAGTAATGTTGAAGCAATTCAAATACAACGAACTTATTTGGAGGATGTTGGGGACCCAAATGTTCATCATCATGTGGCAGTTCGTAAAAAGATACCATTCAAGGTAAGAACATGTTTTTCTTGAAGAATTACTAACAAATTATATGCAGTAAATTTATTTTCAAAATAAAATATAATTTCAGAAAAAAGTACGAGAAAGACGTACAAAGGATCGAAATAGAAGACGACCAAAGGAGAAAAAACCAGACGCGGTTGCTTCCCCGAAAGTATCTACTAAAATCGGAAATGGAGGATCCTTATGGAGAAAGAAGCAGACTGGAAGGGGAGGGAAAGAAAAGTCCAAAAGACAAACGGATAGAACACCAACAGAGGAAACTAATGGCCATGGTGGTGGATTACAACAAAATAGTCGAAATGTGCCTACAACTACAGCAACAAATAGTATGACGACGACGACAACACCAACATCAGTAGAAGTGGTCCCACAAAAAGTTACCCAACCGAGTACTAGCTCTACTACACCACAAATTGTGATGCATGAAGTTAATACTGCCATAGTTCCTCATGCCAAAGATAAAAAAAGGTTTGACGAGTCATAAAAAAGACCAATATTTAAAAAGAACAAAAAATTAGTCTTTGGTGCTGGGTTTGGGTCTTTTTACTCTAAAACTTCTTTCTTACACAAAAAAACAAAACCGACAATCTGCTTTCTAACCGTTAGAGTTCTGTCAAAGGTGATTCACATTTAATCATTGTCCATTGTTGTATCAAATTGCTTTAAAGACATGCTTTCTGAATCAGATATTCTGATTACCTCTATATGTACTCTAATTGACATGTAAAAGTTAAAGGCTACTAATATTAATTTAAATTGTCTGTGCTTGCTTCATGGAAATTATGCAAGAGAGAGAGAGAGAAAGTAATGAAATTTCCCCATTCTGTATTGTGATAGAAAGCGGAGAAAGGGGCCGTCTGAAGCGGAATTGAGACAACAACAAAGTTCCTCTAAAGTCAATCCTAAAAGAAAAGTCCCTCCTTCTACTGAAGGGGCTAAGCAATCATCATCAGGGAAGAAATTTTCAAGTAGTTCCCAAGTCGCACCCTCAAATGGAAAAAAGTCGGGTGACTCGTCAAAAACTAATAATGGTGATAATAATAAGAAAAATATTCAAGTCCTATACAACACATCTCCTTTCTCGGTGAAAGTTCAAGTCGTTACCAATGGAGCTACTAGTGGCCCTCCCAACGATGGGTCAAAAGTGTCCAAGGAGTCAAAGGGAGAAAGTAAAAAGCAAGAAGGAGCCAAGTCTTCTGTTGACAAGGGTGGAGGACCATCTTCAAATGGAATTCGGTCCAAACCTTCATCTTCTTTCCTTCAGAGACGGCAACGAAATCATTTGAAAAAATCAAAAAATCCGTCACAAAGTGAACTGAGAGTTCTTATAAATCCCAATAATAATGACGTTGAAGAAGACTTGCAAAGTCCCGTCACTCCTATCACTTAATAATATATCAGTAAAATACTTAATGATGCCTTAATTTATTTCATCTCATCATCAAATAGAGTAATTTCCTACAGAAGAGTCTCTTTTAAAACTGAGATCTGAGTTGTTTTGTTTTTTTTTGATTTCCAAAAGTCATTATTATAACTAATGTCCTAAAAAAAGTTAAGGTGTGTATTTAATGAAGAAGAAGAAGCTTTAATTTATTTTAAAAAGAATCGTGTTGGTGCTTCTTATCGCTTTTCCTCCTACAATACGTATCAGTACCACTAGAGATAGCAATAAAATTATAATTTTTCCGCAGTCGTTAACTCGTACAATTAAGTATATATTGTGTATTTGGCCTGTCACTACTTACTAGAATATGATGCTAACAGTTGCAAGGTTGGCATTCCTTTCAATAATTATCACTTAATTATCCTTCTTATAAAGGCTACAAATGACAAGTGCAAGGAGGTTGATGACACACACAAATATCATATTTGAAATATGTAATAATTAACCCAATATGTATTTACTCAAATCTGTGATTTTAATAAGTACTTGTTACTGTTTGAGAGGGACGTGCACAAATGATATTTTACTTAAAAAATATTATGATGTCATAATGATTACTACATGAAAAGCCATTTTAATCAATGTTCTGTACTATTTATTTGTATGAATACTGCATTTTGTATTTAGTTGTGTATTTAATCATATAAATTATATGTACTTTTGTTTTTTTTACTAACGAGCAATAAAATGGAAAAAAGTAATCAAATATTTAATAACGAGATAAACTACATACAAAATTTATGTCAACATTTTTTCCTCCATGTGTCTGGTTATGTAATGAAAGAGGCTCTATATTGATGACAGCTTGGTATATCTTAGTATGTATGTCCCATATAAGTATATGGACTTTCTCCTCAGTATGTAAGTCATACCAGCTGAGAGTTTACATTCTTTTTGAGGGGGACAAGTTGTAGTTTGTTTCTTTGGTTGCATCAGAAGACACATTTATTAAGGACTCTTAATCATGGGGGTGATTGATGGCAGGTCCAGGGTTCCCATGTCAGCCAGTGACGATGGCACAATTCCAGAAATCATTATCAGTGACTTTGCATTGTAAGGTTTCATTTCCCCTTTGAATCTTCTTTGAAAACAAAATTTTACTTTTAATTTTTTAATTTTTTAATTTTTAAAAATACAGCAGAGTTGACGATGGAGGAACGACTGATGATGCAGCCAGTGAAATAGAATCCGAACAGGGAAGAAATCAATTATACGGGGCCAGACGATTCGGGGCGAGACGTCGTCGTCCTGCAGGTTTACAAAATTCTTGATTGATTTGTAAATGAATGTTGTTCAGCTGAGCATCATGTGAATATAATATATTCTTTGTCATTAAATTTGTAGTGCCTGTAAACTTGACCCCTCAACCAAAAAGAAGTCAACGTGGCTCCAAAAAGTTTCGTCGATACGAAAATCGTAAGTTTGCGTATTAAAAAATGACTTACAATACAAACTATTGTTCTTTTACATTTTTTTGGTAGCTATGATCAAATGTAGTAATGATTGATTTATAATTTTGTTGTTAGAGCTTGAGTTGTTGAAAGAGTGTGACGAGGCAGAGTTGGAGGAAATTTCCATTGAAGATCTCAGGGGGAGTAATACTGCCCGTGCATTTAGTAGAATTCTACTAAATTTCGACGACGATTCGATGCTCGAATTATGGAAAAAATATAATGATCCTGAACCAGAGGATCTAACCGTCCATGATGGTCAAAGCTCCTCCAAAAAATCTGTAAACAAATTCAACAATGCTGAATTTGATGCTGATGAAAAATTTCAAGGAATATGTCGTAAACTACGACTATTTTTGAAACAACGTCATTTCCCATTGGTTATTCATCAATATATCTTGATCATAGTTTATAGAATTTTCATTTTGAAAAATACTAATTACTACTTATTTCTCTTTATTTTTATTTAGGGAGTCATGGAATCCCTCGAGGAAGATTTGCTAGAGTTTTTCTGCAGTCGTCCTCAAGACACTTTTGAGTTGACCCTGGATGGGTTTAGAAGGTCAATGATTCATGCATTGTCCCAATACAGCGGACTCCGTTCGCACAGTAAGGACATTGAATTATCGTACTCCTTCTCATGTAAGTACACTCAGTTTAATCAATAATCTTTGATGATGCAGGTGTCAAGAGCACCGAGAAAGAAAATGCCAAAATAGTACGGGTTCTTCCGTCTGAACAACAACCTTTCTCCCCACCCCCCGTTAGACTCACAGTCTATCTGGAAAGTAAACGGAAACCACCACAGTCTGTGTTCAATTGAACAATATATTTGTTCATCTTCATATACCTATCTGTACAGAGTTCATCAGTGACGATGAGTCGTGATGGCTGGATTCATAATGCACAAAATCTGTAATATGAGTGGAATCGAATACGTAAAAGTAACTAGTGACCTACACGTATTATGGTAAAATTGGTTAAGGTGTATATACAGTACTTATAGAAAGAAATTAATAATAGCATCCACAATGACTACAGTGTAGTTTCAACCATATGGGGTTACATAAAAGTATTTAAAGAGCTATATATTATAATAAAATTTCCACATTCTTCAGTGATTGGTACTGATAAACGGCTTTAATATTGAAAAATTCGTAGTGACATGTACTATGTATTATATTATACTTAAAGTACAAAATTAAACAATCACGGCAACACATATGTCTGCATCACATTTAAAGATATTATATGCATGTACATTAAGATCATGTCCCTGTTTACAATGTCTGAAGTTGTATAACAATTTAAAATTACCAAATTTTAATACATTGTCACATTTGTATTATATGTAAATTATAGTGGGCTAAATGGTCACAGTCAACAAAAAAATATTATGAAAGAAATGTGCAATGAGAAAACTAAAAATAGTGTCTGCCTTGTCTGTGTAAATGCCATCAAAATAAAACTTATGATTGACTTTGAAAAGTCATTGCCATTGTTTACATGCTTAATTTTTTGACGCATAGTACCTAAATATACAATATGTATGTGGAATTTCTACCCAATATGATATTTTCAGAAAAAGAAACATTTTGGAAGGAATTATTGGATTTTAAGTTATTTTCTTCTTTGTATTCAATGACAATGATGATTCCAATTTCCTACAATTAGATTAGATTTATATGTACTTTAAGAACATTTTGTTTACAAGATATATAAGTCCTCTCATTAATCAGTCAAATTTTTTAAAACAAAATTACATTATCATGTAGACGAACTAAAAATATTACCTTAATTTAATAGGGGAGCAAGAATAAACAATTGCATAACTCATTCTTGTTGACTAGACTAAAAACAAGTGGGCAGGTACCAAAAAAACGTTATAAGACTTTTGAATAGCTGAAATAATCAATTTGAATTATTTGTTTCATGTCGCAAGTCAAATAACAATATAATATGTATAGTATAGAATTGGCTAATAAAAACTGAAAGACGTCAAAAGTGGACCTAAAACTTTTTGGTCAATTTTTAGTACATGTGTAGGTTCAGGACCACAAAACGAATATTATAACACATAACAATTGGTTGCAAAAACATAAAGTGAAGACAAATCAAACCTCTCGTCATTAATATTGTCATACTCTTAAAAATTTGTAGACTAACAAAAAACAAATACTTTGGCACTATTGTAATTTCATTCTCACTGCAAACTTTTTGTAAAAAAAAATCTTGAAAGTAAAATTCTGAAAGGAAAGCGTATTCTTGCATTGATAGTTTACACAGAGACTCAACTGTGTATTATTTAGCTCTATTTTTCTTCACGTCTAAATAGTTGCAGTGTTGAATTGACAAGCTTGTTCACACATCAACAACAAAGAATATACCTATGCAGGACTCTAATGTATAGTCTTTGATATTCCCAGATTTTGAACATTTTTTTCTCTCTTCCTTTCTCCCTCTCTCTCTTTCACCCTTCCCAATTTTCTGAATAGCTGCTAGTAATAACAAAATTTAGTCATTTCCCCTATATTTTTAATAATAATGAAAGAACTGTTCCTTTGTCCATATTTCTCTTATAGTTTAAAAGTTTAAAAAATGCTAAAAAGTTCCTTCACTCTGAAGTTTTCATAAGTACTTTCAGTATACCTGTCAACAAACTCAATTTATACTATTAGGTGGGAACGGAAGAAATCCATGAGACTTTTCATTTTGATAACTGATACACAAGTCAACCCTATGTGTTAAAAAATTAAAGTTTACAAAGACAAAATAAAATTGGGATAAAACTGCCGATTGCGATGAATACAGGAAATATGGCAGATGGAAGAGTAACTTCTTCGTACGGGTCAGGATTCTTAGGTCCACTAGGACGATTCTTGGATGTTTTCTTGACTTCTTCCTCTTGTTCTTCCACAGTCGGCTCCTCTTCTTGTTGTTGTGCTGTCATAACACATAAACACACACACAAGTGAATGAAGGGTGAAATGCTATAATTAACTACTACTACTACGCAGTGTAATGTAAGATGACTAATACGACTAAGTACATAGTATCGTTCCTTTTTGTATACTTGACACTATTTCTTTTAGTAAAACTTACGAGGAGCGGGTGGCAGTTGTGGGATGTCTAAAACACCGGATACGAAAAATATTACAGACACGGTTACAAAAAAAACCAAGTCTTAACAAAAAAAATAGAATCTGTCAAACAGTTTATATCTTTTTTGCTTACCTTCCACCGTTCCTTGCAGTACAAGAATTGCATTTACTGTGCACAAAAAATAATAAAACCTGTCAAACAGTTTATATCTTTTTTTTGCTTACCTTCCACCGTTCCTTGCAGTACAAGAATAGCATTTACTTTAATGTTGAAATGTCATTCTTACCTTTGGGATTATCCCGGTAACCCTAAATGAAATATATTCATATTTAAAGGAAGGTTATGAATGATCAATACAGTTATAAAAGAGATAGAATGGGAATGAGGGGGGTCACAAAGATGTACATGAAGCTGACTAGAAATGATTGACAACATGAGTACAATAGTTTTCACCTTTATAAATTCTACTCGGATTTTTCCTCCTCTAATTTCCGATTCCTGTCCATTATAATTGAGTAATTTGGCTCCATTTGAAACACGAAACGGGACAATTTCGTCGTAGGCTACCCCGTGCCCTACTTTGTCGTGTATGTCTATTTCATTTAAGAAAGAAAAAGAAATGTCAGTGTAAGAAACTAATATAGTAATGTCGTATTGAATCCACATAAGGTAAATGTATAGTTTTTAAATTTTTATACCAAGGTCTGAAATGATTGTGTGATCTCCATTGAGGACAACATCAAAAACCTGCCAATCATTAAAATTATCATGATTAAACATTCAAGTACGAACGAGAAAAGTTATGGTATACATACGAGAAAACATAAATATTAGATGACCCAGTGAGTTTACCTTCATGTTTGGAGCATTAAAATAAACTTCACAAAATTTCAGGACCATAACATAGTCTCCATCTGAAAAAAGATTAAAACTGATAAATCGCTTC
>WJFB01002375.1:0-19830 GCA_009870185.1 Pygmarrhopalites habei
CAAAACTGGGATCACTGTGATCACATACTGGAGGAGTACCGATGAAACTTTGGATGTGACAACCTTACAAGATAATTTGAAGGAAGTGATGAGTTATTCGAGTCTCAAGTTGAAGAAACAAGTAGGGGTGTTGGCTGTGAAGCAGTATTTTTTTGGAAATATTCGGAGAAATATACAGGACAAACAGATTGAAATCATCAACAAGGTACTTTCTTACCTGAATAAATTAAATTGTTCAATACTTCTTTTGAGAGAGACCAATGTAATTAAAGCCTGATTGAGCCTTATTTTAAATTCACTGAAAATTTTTTCTAGTTAATCTCAATGGATCCAAATAAGCCTGAATGGCGATGCTGTCTCTACGCCGTTACAAAATTTAAGAGAGAATTTTCAGAGTACAAGGGACCACCGTCTGAGGACGAAAACTTAGCAATTTTGAATGCGTATCAAGTACCCCATGCAAAACATGATCCACGAATCAGATTGGGATATGTTTACTGCCTAGCTGAAATATTGAAATTTGCAATTAGGAAACCTTTCCCTTTGATCTATGGACGTCAACAATTTTACAGTGTCAATGAAGTCATTGACCATATACAAGAGGCAGTTGAGTAAGTCAAGGACTATCTTCATCCACCCACACATGAATTGAGAAACGTGTATACCCTACATATTTCTTTTGTTTTGTCTACAGTGATGTTTTGTCGATTGACCCCATGTCAGTAAGATCCAATATCAATGAGGCCAAAATCTATACATCTATATATTCTACCACACCCTTATCGGAACATGAGTTTCGGAATGGTGTGTATCAAGAGGGCCCTTTTGTTCCACCCCACATTTCACTTCAAAAGCTAATCACCGAATGGGCATTCTACTACTGACTACCACAGTTTGTCACCTTCAAATTATAAAAGTACCGTAAGTCCTCTCGCATAACCCCCGGGTTCTATTCGCTTTCACCCCAAAATGACATAGTACCTTGGATCAGGGTCCCTGTTGTAATGTTTAATAATGGAAGGGGCCAGGGGTAATTTGTGAGACCAGGGTCATACTAAGAGAGGATTTACGGAACCATATAAAAATTAAATTATTAAAAATATTTAGTCATATTCAACTATGTTAGCTATTACATATTTTTAATAATATGTAGGAATCTCCAACACGATCAATCGAGTACTTTCGTAAGGCATTCGATAGTGATGAGAGGAACTTTTATGCTTTGTACGACTTGTTGAAATCATATTTGGGAAATGTGAACCAATACAGAAAAGAGCTGGAAGAAGTTTTTAACAAAGTTTTGACTCATCATCATTTTTACAAGACGGCCCCAGACAAGATCGCTCGATTATTGTATCTGAAGGGTATGAACATGTTCTTGGATGGGAACAGAGAGAATGCTATCGAGGCGTTTGTGGATGGATTTTTAAAATTGTCAAAATCTAAAAAAATTAATTTAAGGTGTGCATCTCTATGTTTTTACTGAAACATTTTCACTAATTACACACTTGTATATTCAGAAAGTTGACAAATATGATTTGCTATATGGTTTCTAGGATTTGGAGTATGATATTAAAAGATACAGTTGGACTGACAATAAGACGAGTGTAGCAAATAATTTAGTCTCGTAGCTACAAACTTTTCTTCGACAGCAGTACACTGAATGCTCCATCCCAAAACAGAGAGAAACACTGCGACTCCTTTACGAATCATCTTTGGTCAAACATAATGGATACAGAACTGGGGGTCAACATCAAGGTTATGGAGGTCAAGGGGGTCCAAGGGGTACTTATTACAACAGTCGAGGACGATTTGGTTCTAGAGGATACAACAATAGTAATTATCAGAGTAGATTTAACTCTGAAAAGGAAAGATTTAACAGAAGTGGAGGATTTCCGGGCAGCGGGTTTTCTAGTGGTAAGCATTCACAAATTATTTTATGAGTCTATTATCACGTTATTTTTTAAATAAATACACCGATTGAAATTTGATTTTAGGTTATAGTGAAAATAAACAGGATGGAAGGGGAGATGAAGAGCACAAAAGAAAGGATGACAATGAAGGCTTGTCAAGAATCAAGATCACTACCAAGTTCTGGGTATCCCTAGAAGTGCATCAAAAAGTGAAATAAAAAAGGCATACTACAATTTGGCGATGGCAACTCATCCAGGTAAGTATAATGTACTCTTGTATAAAAACTTATTCTGACAAATAATGTAAATTATGTTGTGGAATGAAACGTTGTTTCATCTTTGTTCGTTTACAGACAAACACATGGATGCAACTGAAAAGGAGCGAAATGTAATGCAGGAAAAGATGAAGATGATTAACAAATCCCTCACAGCTTGATGAATACAATTTTCTGGGATTCTGATCTGACTGAATCTTTCATTCAAAGTTTATCTTAATACATTAATCCAAGGTGCTAGACACATATATAATGTCTACCACCTTGCATTAATCTAAATAGTTTGTTTAAATACACATTTGCTTACAAGACTTTTATAAATTGGTCGATTTCTTGTTATTTATGCGAAAAATGCTATTGACTACTTATTATTTTTCTCTAATGTTAAATGTTACATTTCTAGGGTCAGAAATTTACTTTTTACGTACTTACATGACCTCCTTCTATGATCAAACACACGATTTCTTAGATAATGTTAAGGTCCTAATAGTACTGCTGTCCTTTGCTACAAAGATTAGTGACACTGCAATTTGTGACTTACTGGGTTACTGATGAATCGGCGTAATTTGGCACACAATTTTTCAGCACTTACTTTTTGTCAAAAAGTTTTTGACAATTTTTTTTGAAATGAATTGTCCAACCGCTCGAGAGTCCCTCAATGATTTATTTATTATGCATAAACATGTTGACAATTTTTTGGTTAATTTAAAGTGTAATTTTAATGATCCAAAGTAGACCTTGGACAATCTTCCAGACTGAAACCCAAATCTTTCCATTTCCGTCGTCTTCGTTGGACATCCTTCACAAATTGACTAAAGTTTTTTCGTGGTATTTGAGCCACAATGTCTTTGTTCATTTCTAGTTCAATGGCTTCGTCAATGATTTGGTCCTCAATTAGGGCTTCATTTTTAATCTTTTGTTCTTGTCTCCTGTTTTTTGCTCTCTTACATCGTTCCAGTGACGATTTTGTACACATTTGTCGGACAACTTCCTCACGACGGATATTCTCCAGTGACTGATGAACTTGACGAAAAATTCTAGCCTTCATTCAGATATATGTATAGGGACATTATCAATCCATATTGCATAATTAAGTAGGTACTGGAAGAATTTTGTTTACATTTTGAGGAGGCTGTACACTGTACACATTCTTGTTTCGTCCAAGTTGATTCATTTCTGGGAAAATCATTGCTCCTTCTGATGTACTGGCCTTAAAATCTTCAACTTTGTCCCTCTGACTGGAAATCACATTAGACATTGTTTTTTTCTCTAAACATCGGTTATCAAAACTGTTTTTTCTATTCATGTTTCTGATATTTTTGTGTTCGACTAATAATAGTAGAAGATTATATTAAAAAGCTGGAAATTAAAACTAATGTTGCATTAAGACAAAATTTGTCTGCCCTTTCATACTGACTGATAGACACTTTTTTCAAAAATGAACTTTTGTCAAAAACTAGTTTTTTAAAAAGCAATAAGGAAACATTATTGGCTATGCCAACCCCATATTGTAATAATAAGGGTCTCAAATTGAATTGAAGGGTCAAAAGTGAGGAGGAGGGGGGTACTCTGAGAGTGGCCAAAAGGGGTACATGAAGAAAAATGATAAATTCTAGCTCTCCTTGTTTGATGTCACTTTAAATCGCAATTTAAAATTGGCTCAAGAATTTGGTCTCGTTGCGTTGTCAAGAAATAAAGTTTTTTGTTTCATAATTTTATAGTCATGTCTAACTCTTCAAACGCTAAGCGACGCAAAATGAAGAGCCATATATATCTTCATCAATTTTTACAGCCTGTGAACAAACAAGACATGGCAATTGTACAATTGAGAAAAATTATTTCCGAAGCCGAAACTATTTTGCACAATGGTCTGTCCTCCAAGATAGTAGATTCATCTCTTCCACACGAGGGTCAAGTCAATGGTGTGATTGAAACGAATAACAATAATGGTAAACTAGGTGATACTTCTCTTTTGACTACCACAACCAACATCACAACATGTGATGATTCAGAAGATGAAGGCACATTTTCCTTCAATTCTCCAACTACAACTTGTGTTGAAGATCATTCAAGTGAGGAAGAAGAAGAAACGAGTGACGATGACAGTGATGATGATGATCCAACTAGTTGGGTGGATGAAGAATTTTCTTTGTAAGTTTTATATATTGCTTAAATATATCTCTTTATATATTGATTTAATTTACAAATTTTTCAAAAAATTGTTGGTTTACTCAATGCAGGATGAGAGGATCTGTTTTGTTGGATGAAAATCAGCCTTCTTCTTCATCGCTTAATCATAATAGTAATGCACCATCATTAGGGAAGTCTTCATATGGTCATTGTGAGGACTGTACCACTGAGCTCATCGATGAAACAGCAAAAAGTATTATAAGTGAAGAGGACGACGACGATGATGATGATGACGAGGAGAAGGAGGAGGATAAGGAGAAAGAAGAAAAAGACAACAGTAAGAAGCGACAAAAGATTGAGCCTCCAGCCTCTGAAAGTTTGTCATATGACGGTCTCATCAAACAAGGAATCATCGTTAAAACCCTCCTTAAGCAACATTCCGTTACAAATGGTTTCATTGCAGTCGCTGTAAAGCAGGATATCACTGTTCCAAGTATACTGATAGGGTAAGTTTATTGTACTATACCATTAGTCCATACTCACCTCTAGTTTATTCGTTGTAAAAAAAGATAACTATCAGTGGAAAATACACATACTTATATTTTGCATATTTTAGGATAATGGACGCTGGATGTAGTTTCTATCCATTAGATTACAGAAAACCAGTTTGTGACAGTTATCTGGCGAGAACTGTTGTTCAATTTAATTGGATTATTGCAGATGTACAGTGGTAAGAATAAAATACACAAAAGTAGTCAATCGTGTCAAAAGTTATTACAAATTAAGAAGCTGAAATAGTTTTCCATGTTAATATTGTTCAATAATTTAATTTTTCTAGGATATTCTTGAGTGATATTGAAGAAGAATTGGTAAAGAATCACACTTTTTTCTCTTTTATAATGCATACAAATATGTTATGATTAGAAACATGAAAATTTGTCACTTGTATCCGTATTAGCTAGTTGTACATATTAAGTATTGCAAAAAATTGTTTACAGGTAATGTCTCATCATGTTTTTACTCTTGGGGAAAGAAAATATTTTCTTATCAAGTTGGCAGAAATTCCAAAAGATCGTGTTCAAAAAATAAATTACCCGAGATTCAAGTATGCGTATGCTATGCGGTAAGTGAACGACAAAATAATAATAATTAGAAAGACAGGGAACGCATGAGATTGAATTGCTTTTTAACTTAATCACATCTTTTGCAATTTTTTTAGGACAACGGGAACTTGTGGTAATCGACGAATTGTGCTCGTCCCTCACAAAGCAATCTCGATTAATGTGACTGAATTTATCAAGAAATTTCGCATGTCATCCAATGATGTAGTCTTGGCTGTAGCACCTTCTACGTTTGATGTTTCAATAATTGATTTGTTTACTGCCCTTGGGACAGGCTCAAAAATTGTCTTCATGGAGGAATCTCTCAAATTAACAGGAGCAGTCAAGGTTGCTAAGCAAGAAAATATTACTGTTCTTCAATGTACTCCCTCTTACTTGATGAGATTTGACAAGGATCTTTTAAAGTCAACTTTATTTCACAAAGACAGTTCTTTGAGAATTTTAGCCATGGGTGGAGAAAAATGTTTGAGCAAGAACCTACTAAGGCAATTAATTCCGAAAGAGAAACGAACAACTCTGAAATTATTTAATTTGTATGGTCATACTGAACTCTCTTGTTGGGCTACAATGGAGAGAATCAGTCTGGCCAAAACTGGATGTGATGAAGTATCATTGGGGAATCCATTGGCTCATACTGATGTAGCAGTTTTTCGTCTTCCAACATTTTGTGGAACTGGAGGGTAATTTTTTATATGCAAAATATTTTTTAAATCGTTTAAGAATTAATGTGCATTCAATTGTTTTAAATTTTACTTTCAGATCATTTGGGTTTGGCAGTGAAGGCGAAGTGTTTATTGGTTCGTTGAAAACAGATTGTTCTTCTATCTATTCTGAATTGTAAAGAATAATAATAGTTGTATTTTATCAATCTTCTTGCTTTGTGTCAAACAGGTTGCAGTAGTAGACGAAAATGTGTCGTGTTTAGTGAAAAATTTGGTACAATATTGAATCCTGTAGCACTGGAAGGTAGAAAGCCGAATTATAGGTAATAATTATGTGCCACTAATAAAATCATGTCAAGATCCTCTTCTGTCAGAAAAAACTATGCCAAGGAAAAGTCTCTATCGTAATTTACGACTAAAACTTTACTTTGACATTTTAGATACTTACAAACGGGAGACTACGTAAAGGTTAGAAATACATTCATCGACTCGAAAATGAAGACTGAAATGTACTTTGTGAATCGTATTGATCGGATTAGAAAACGCAACGGAATCAAAGGTAATTTGGAATGGTGTTATAATTTCAAAAAATGAAAGCAAACATTGACAACTCATTTAATTTACAGTGGATCTGGAAAACATTGAAAAAGTTGCAATGGAGACTAAACTCTTCTCCTCTGCTGAATGCTTTGAACACAAGCAAAGACTACTGCTGTTGCTCAACCTGGACAAAGTTTATACAGATCATGCTACTGCGATGAAAGTGGGCTTTCCAAATTATTATTTCTATCAGAACGTTCATAAGTACATCAATAATTTTATTTTTTATACTAAAAAATCCATTTTCATTTACAGGAAGTGTGCTCAAAACTTTATTCTCATTTAAAGTGAGTTTTAATAATTACTCGAATGGAAAAAGTCTATCTGGCATCATTTGTCATATTTTTAATTTTTAATTATTTCATATCTGGAATAGGAATATGTTGTACTTTGAGGATCATCCAGAAAGAATTGTAAGGAGCTTGATTATAAATGAGTTGGTTTTTTAAAAAGTTGTATTAATCTCACGACTTTGGGTTTTCGTGTGTAATATTTACTAAAAAAATAAAAATAATGTTGGTTTTAGGTGATACTACCCAAAGAATCACCCTTGAATGACAATTGGAAATTAGGTAATCGATCTCAAATAATTATTTGTATATCCCATATTTGTTGATGCGGTTTTCAACAAGCTCATATCAAATTATTTTTTACAGACTTCAAAAAAATATTTGATCAAATCCCTCCTTTATATGATGATACTGAGCGCTCCCTCACAAAGTCTTTTTTCATTGATGAACCCAAATTTCAAGGTAATAATACGTTTACATAATTCTAAAACTTTAAATGATTATCAACAGCGATCGTGACTTCCTGCTTTGTTTTTATTTATAGAAATATTTGACAATCTTTGGCAAAGTAATACTCTTTCGGCTAAACATCCTGCTGACGAAGATTCTTTCCTGTTCTGTGGAGGTAACTCTGTTTCTGCTACAAGGCTGGTTGAAGAATTCTTTTTCAAAATTCAAAGATTTGGATCCGAATTGCACATCACTAATGAAAAACAGCTCATCACTGTTCTTTTGAGTAAACCATTAAAAGAAGTCAAAATAGCCTTTTATGAAATTGTCAAGCAGTCAAGGTATCCATGTCAGTTTTCATTAATCGACCCAAATACAGTGAGTAATAAAAAGGATCAATACGTCGAGGCACCATGGGAAGTATCTCATGAAGTGAATCCAGGATGCAAAAAACAGACTGGTTAGTGGATTCATAAATGAATTTATAAAATTTAAGATTGAATTTTTGTTTTGAATTCATTCATTCTTAGAACACGACTGTGCAGCATAACTTGAAAAATTAATTATTGAATTTGCAGATGTGGCTAGAATGAAATTACCTCCTGGTAAGTGAACCTTTGATCATCTATGTATGAAAGTAGATACCTATTCTATCCTGTGCTAATAGTCTTGACTTTTTTTAATTTTGTAGCCGAGTATCATAGGGTTCAAATTTCAGTTGGGTTATGCGTTGATGCTACACCTGTAAGTTTAGTTGACAAGATTGAACAATTTGTTCGATACAATTAAAGTTGTCTATAAGATCATGTATATTTCTGTTATATTTTATGCTCATTATAAACATTGTTTTGAAGGTGATTGCTCCTCATCGTAAGTTCTATTCTCTTATCCATGTCCATCATCAAATTCTAATTTCCTTATGTAAAAGAATTACATTTTTACAAATTTTGCTTGTGTATTTTGACAGCTGTAGTACGTCAGATATGCATAACTGGGTCTCATTCTGGTAAGCTATTTGATGGTAGTCAGAACTATTTTCTATTTGTAACTTATATTTCTATATTAATTATTCTAGGGGCTGTGTATGCTTTCTCAATGGATCGGGGACTCGGTAATTTTAACATTTTTTTTGCAAAAGTGTATACTTACATACTCAAGTGTTGTACACTTAGTTTTTAATATTTCAGAGCCGTTTCGATCTATTGTTGGTAGGACGAGCAAGTCTTTAGTTTGGAAAAGATTGTTCCCCAACAGAATAGAATCCTCCATGGTTGTACATCCAACAAAATTTCTTGGATACTTGGGTATGTGTTATTACACTAGTCGTTTTTCTGTAAATTTCAAGACTTGGTTGATAATACACAAATTTTATTGGTTCTACATGTATTATACTAATCTCAGGTTGCCACGATGGAAAGCTGTATATGATTTCTACTGTGACGGGAGCAACAGAATGGTATGATCAAGTTCATAGTGTTTATAGTTTTTGTACATTCAGTTTAGTTGAGTGACATCTTTTTATGTATTTAAGGTCGGTCAGCTGTGGCTCTTCAATTCGGTATGTGTGCTGACATTACATTAAAATTACTTGGTTACAAAATTTATGAATGATGGCTAGTATTCATTTGTTTAAATTTAAAAAATGATTTAGCTGTTCTCCGACAATAAGCTCAAAGGGTGATATCATTATTGTTTTGACGGGCTTCACAATCCTCTGCATTGATGCACTGGTGAGATTTGAATACTTTTAATTTTCAACCTCTAATATTTCTCTCGTACTATCATTTTTTTGTTGCAAAACAAGTTGTACACTAACAATATTTTTTAATGCCAGAATGGAACAATAATTTGGACCCAGGGTAAATCATTCATTATATATTGTTTCTGAGACAATGTTTCATAAATTCTGAATTACAAATAATCAAATATAGTATTGTTCGTATGTTTATGAGTTAACCATATTTTGAAATTTCAGTATGGGGTAGCTTCATCATCTCAAAATCACCGGCCATTAGTGAAAACGCTGTGTTCTTCTCCAGTAAAGTTGCCGGCATGGCATCTTTATGTATCCGGGTAAAAATAACTACGAATAGTATAATATTCATATTCATACACTAGTCTCCAAATAGAGAATCATCCGTAGATTTACAAATTATTTTTATTTTTTAAATGAACCAAGACTGGTGCACTACTGTGGAATTGCGATCAGCCATGTATTTGTACTTCACCTCTCATTATACCAGCAAAAGATGACAGACCAACGGATTTGGTAGTTTTTGGAGACACTAGAGGTAGAATTTTCGCTCTGAATGAAAAGACTGGAGAGCGGGTAAGATGTTTTTATATGATATTTTGAGAAAATTGTAATATAATTTTTTAGTTTGAATTTATTTGAGATATACAAGGTTCTTGAAAAATTAAATATATTGTTTCTTTGATGCGGACTAGGTGTGGAAATTTAGATCATCATATGGCTATAAGGTAAATGTTTAATCAAAAAATGCCTTCGCGATTCATTTACAGTGATAATGACATTTAGCGGCCAACTTGGTTGCAATTCATACGACAGTTGTCAATTAGAAGAACAAATTCTAGTAGTACATATTCAATAAGTACATGTATATAATTTTTGTTTTTAATATGTCATTAATTTTGCAGGATCCTCCAAGTAATCTGACGTATCATGATTGTTGTTTAAACGATGGTCCAAGTAGAGGCATTATTTTTACAACACTATCGGGTTTCCTCAGAAGCATAAGTGCCACAACGGGTTTGTTGAAATATGAGATTAAAACTTCAGAGCGTTTATGTTCTGTACCGTTAGTCGTTCACGTGACGGATGAACCGGAAACGTCTTCCAACAAAGTTATATGCTCTGCTTTCTTCAACTCGAGAAAAGGTTTGTCAAACATTGCTTAATTATGGATATCATTAGCTTTGACTACGCTCAAGTTGACCAACCATACATTATTTTTCCAAAAGGTTCAATGTGGTGGGCTCCGTTGTTCTTGAAAAAACCGGCAATCAAAATTTACGAGTTTGGAGCGGATGGAGCTGAGAGTTTTTCCTCACCAGCCTTGATACCACACAACATACTCGTGGTAGGGAGTCGTGATAATAAAGTTTATTTTGTAGAGTTCCAAAAACCGCACAAATCGTCCTAGTAGGGACTTGTTGCGGAAATGACATTAGGGTTGCTACAACAGGTTATGTCCTCTAAATGATAATGTAAAATACAGAGGTATAATCGTTTATCATTTTTATATTATATATGATGATAAGGTGACTACTGGATGCTCTTGTTTTTAAAATTTCTAAACTTTTTTAGAATTATTTAAGGGTTCATCCACTTTGATTCCTTGTACTGATTCTACCTTGGGTGGAGTTCAGTTTTATTTTGATCTTTTAGTACTTCACTTTTTTTGTTTTCCTACAAGTAAAACACAAGCGAAAGCACAACAAAAATACTATAATGATGGATCTATATGACTAGTGTGTGCCAAGATGTAAATATATATATTATATATTTGAATCACACTGCAGTATGTAGTATAATATGTTAAAATAAAATGTTATGTTGAAAATTATTCACAGTCTGAATAAATCATTTATGAAAATACTTTATTTTTTTATTTATTACGAATTATTATGCATTTTATAGGTTTTCTCTTTCTCTCTTAGATTGTCTACTGGACATAAACTTACTTCCAGTATCATCAGAGTATCTTACCATTTCACAAGTTCAGCCATTATCATTTAATCTAATCTGTTTATTTGTTTTATTACTTTGGTTTGATTTGATAAAAGTATATAAAAATCAATTAGGCAACAATCATTGATAGAGAGAAATCTCCCATATGATTCGAACAAATTTAACAAACCACGGATAGGACAATGTATTGTATTTAAGTAATGATGATATTAGAGAATCTCGTGATATTATGTTAACTACATGTAAGGATTGAATCAAACGATGAGCTCATAAAATCATTTATCTGAACAAATTAGACAATGTGTTTTTATATACTTACTATGTACAGTTAAATAACTAGGAAAATGTAAATTCTGTTATTATTAAGAAAACACTAATTCGTGTACTCGGCATTAGTACTCTTCTTTCCTCATTCTATTATACTTACTTATATGTATTGTACAATAAAATATTGCATCTCTGATAATACGTATAAAAAATGACTCCGACGGGTCATATCATGTCAATTTATTGAGCCTTCCATTCCCGGATACTTTATGACTTGTTCCGTGAAATGTATTTCAATATTAGCATGTTGATTCGTTAAATATCGCCTTCGAATCTCACTATCAAATTTGGCATTGTTTTTACGGTGATGTGATGTCTCTGACAAAAAAAATATATCGTATTACAATTTCAGTGGCGGACGCTACGCAACGATATTATGAAAATTGTATAATATCGTCTGTAAAAAGTATAATACAATTAAATTTTATGTAAAAATATTTCTAGCCGACGTAAATTTAATAACACAATAAAATATTACTAAATGATGATATATGCTAACTGAAATTGGAAATTTTCCGTCGTCCAATCTTGACCTCGGTATCACGGATACACGGGTTGACTGAATTGTCACACACAAAATAGCAAATAAACTTACTCTTTTAACATAATATTTTTTTTTCCTAAACCGTACAACGGAAACAAAGAATAAATTTGTTACCACTTGTGATAATAAAAATTAAATAGTGATGAAATTATTTACGCGAGTGACTGCAACTTGCATGTGAAAAAAAATCTCAAATTTTTTTGCTACCTAACTATGCAAGGAGGACGATAAAACTCATCAGTATCAACTACATGCGTAGTATGTAGCAGTAATAATAATAACAACAATAATTAATAAATAGTATTTTATAGCTTTTGGAGTCTTTTCTCTATGTTTCCTTGAGTCCTGACGATTCGGGTAGTACGAAGCCCTGCTGTCCCAATAGCGAACTTTGGGTTCCGGATACAGGAGTACTCTGTGGAAAATATTAATTTTTGTAAAGTATTATAATTGTCTCCATTACCCTTTCACTGACGAATGTGTACCACAAAGCTTCAATAGACTTTAGTCATTATCATTTTCAAATCGGAACTGGAATTTTAAAAGCATACTGAAAATGATCAGGGTTGCGTAACTATTCCAAGCGATTCAGTCAGTTGCAAATAGTAAGGAGTTCTGAGGGGTAACAAATAGTGACGAGCTTCATCCACGGCATCACACTATTAAAATTCAATGAATCATTTATTACAACTCGGAATGATGTGGACACGAAATGTCGTACTTATGTATATAAAAACTATAAACTCACGGCTGGTTGTGTCATATTCCCCCCTCTTAAAGGCGTTTTATTTGCATAAAAGATCGAGCTCGTATCTTCTAAGGGGTCGAAGGAAGGACTGCAATGATAAAAATAATTTTATTAAAATTTACTCAAATATAACATAACTTTTTCATATGAATACGTGTAAGCAAATTCCTAGACTTGCTGTCTAGTACAATCTACACAAGTAAATTTACTTGTATTTACACAATTTGATTAAATAAATATCTCCAACATTACATACTGCCATATATTCAACAACTGTACACATATGATTGACTTACTTATCTAGTTCTTCTTCAGTCCACGATTTCGTCCGGAGTTTGGCTCCTACATTCAATCAAATAAGAAATTCATAATGTCACTCGATAATTTGTTAATTTTAAAAAATTCTGAAAAAAAATCTTCCATACTTACCAACTGTTCATGAGAAGGACCAAAAAAGAAACATGTCAATTAAAAATGTACTTTATATTCTTAGTATTAATTTAAAATTATTCAGTCTTACTCGGTAATAAATGCCCCTCCGTTGTGAACAAATATTTATGGAATTGCTTATTTACAGGATTTTCCGTATCAAAAAGCTGCAAAAATGATTTTTAAAAATCAATTTGTTGGCAAACAATTACATACATTTTAACAATGAAATCATTTAGCGATATTTACGAAAATATTTATGACGACTCTACTCACCAGGTACAAATACTTTACAGTTTCTGATAAAAAGAAACTCTCCATTCTATCCTATAATTACAAACAGAAAATCAATTTTAAAAAGTGACGCAGAAATGGCATATCAAACCTCTATAAATCGACCACAGTAAAGTACCTCGAGGGACATTTCCATCACATCATGCACTGTTGCATAGCCGCACTTGGCCTTTGCGTACGTATTTAAATTTTCCACTATCTCCTTCCCCACATGTAAGTAAAACGGATTTCTGGTTGCCTAAAATATTAAACACCTTTTAGTTTTTCCTATATCACATCCAAACGATTATATTTAACATAATGGTATACCGTTTAGAAAATATTTACATACTTGGTATAAAAAAAATGTAGATTCGATGAGTTCAGGTCGTAATGAATAAAATGGGACGTCTGGAGAAAGACGTTGCCAATTGAAACGCTCTGGCAGTAATCCGTAACGTTTCCATACATTGTAGTGCCATGCGTGAGTACAAATTGCCTCCTCAATATCACCAAAGAGTACCTACAAATTTCAGAAGAGGAAAAATTATATTATGTTAAAAATTAATTATAGACATTTTAAGCACTACTCATATGATTGGAAACCAACAAAATGTACCATATGAAGATAGGGGTCCAAATAGCTACGTGGAATTACTTTTAAGCTTGTTTAAAATGGCTTTAAATTATTCTTCTACTGAAATTGAGTTTCTCATAACTGACATGTGTACAAAGCGTTTACTTTTATGACTGCAGGAAGAAAACAAGTAAAGTTTTCTTACAAAGAAGCACTTATGAATAGAAGCTTAAAAAGATTATAGTTGAAGCCAACCTGAATTATAGAAAATACTAAGACACATTACCTGAACTGCAGGAAATGATGCTTGTAAAGCATCTATCCAATAGGTATATGTATTCCCGCTGTGCATATCCCTGTAATTAGAAAGACAATCTATTCAAGCAAAATCTTCAGTCATTGGAATTTAGACCATTACTTTTCTTGACATCATACTATTGCTTAATTCTTACGAAATGTACTAAGAAATTGTTTTTGTAGAATAGTTTATATGTAATAAGTTAACTATAAAGTGTACAAGCTGCTTGTAACAAGCAAGAGAATAAAAAATGATTCACTTACACATTGACATACATTGGATGGTCCCCATACCCAGCATTACAATGTGGTCGCCTAATATTTCATATTCAAAAATAGTTTCATAAAAATTTTATCCAGTTGGAACAAGGTACATAAAAACTTGGAGAAAATTTTCATGATTTTGTGAAATAAGACTAACCCTCGTCTTAGATATTGCTTAAAAGCACTGTATGAGGCATTGAACATTTCTAAAAAATGGAGAAAATATTTCAAATCAATTTCTTTGCAAGAAATACATTGTACGAAAGTGCATACTTCAGTATACCATTTACAAAAAATAACAATAAAATACGAAATTCAAGTAAGACGCATACAAATTATAACCCATTTTTATACAACATACCGAAATCTTCTTCCTCCCCGAAAAGAATGTATGACTTGAGCAAATACTACAAGAAAAATAATATTTAAGTTATTGACATATATATCGCTAGACGCACATGAAATACATATGAAAAATAATCTCTTAGTGTTCTGTTTATATTTAAAATACCTCAAAATAGGAATCAAGACCTGCCCCGAGTCCGCTCAATCTCCCTACCCATTGACCTTAAAAATGTAATAATAGTTGTAAATATCATAAATGTTTTTTAAAATAGCTTGCATGGTATGCATTTAAACGGCAGAAATTAACAAGAAAGAATATATATGTTACCTGTCTTTGCATTAATCACATTTCCTAAAACAATCCACAGAAAAGTAAAAATAAATATTAGATTCATTTCAAATTTTCATCCCAATAAATGTGCATCCACATAATATATAAAACTTGTTTACCTAACAGACCCGTATTCTTAGCTCTTGCGCTCCACAAGGCCTACAGTTGAAATAACAATAAATTTTATGGAATAACAGTGTCAAAAATACATTAGTAGAATAGAAATACTCAAATGCCAAAAAATTGCTGAATTTTTACTTACACGATTGGCACGGCGAGCCATGGTTTCGTAAATAGGATCCTTTTTGTAATTTTTTTAGCAAGATTAGTTTAGTTTGAAGGCAATGTCATATGTGGGTTAAATATTAATTTTAAATATTTTTCTTACTCCAAGTAGTCTTGACAAAGTTCCAAATTCAAGGAGCAAAGAGCCAGCTCCTACATTTAAATTATTACACATTTTAAAAAATTCTTTGCTTACAATAGTCAACCAATAGAATTCTGAACACTTGATCTTCATCATTATTAGTTAAGTATTACAATGATAAATATTGTACTGACCAGCTGTACATGTTTCTGCTCCTTCATCTACCAAGCCTTTTCGTAAATTCACCTTTAGAAGAAACAAAAAATTAAATTATACATTAATTGCTATCTAATTAATGCATCCATATGCCATATCTTGTCTCCTATCTTGATGTGATGAAATAAATTTGTACCCGTGGATAAGGAATTCCTGTGATTGATTGTTGAAAGGCAGGTAAAAGTCTTGAGCCAAGTTCACTGGCAAGTTGTAAAAGTTCATTATTATACCAAGTTGCATGGAGTGAACTTGATGACGGATCAGTCATTAGCATATGTGCTGACAGAAGACCACCAAGTAACCTTGAAATGGTTAAATGAATAAATATATTATTCTAGTATTACGATTTGTACAAATAATTATTATACTACGTCATACAATTGAAATTAAATTGAAATGTAAGTAAAAAAGAGACCTGATATTAGCTTCAAAAACTTGCACTTGCACTTCTATAATCCAAAAATTTCACAAAACAATGAATATTATGTTAAATTTCATACACCTGTCTTACTAGTCTACACCTGTCTTATGTACACAGAATTGCGGAATTAATCTCACCTTTATCGAACGAAACAGTATCAATTACAAGTTGGACAGCTCTATGAAACTCTGAGACATTTCCCAGTACTGCTAACGTATCGAGTGAATCAACAAGAGTGAGACAATAATCTCCTGTAAAAAATGAAATAAAGTAATCCTTCAGTATGGAAAGTCTTCTGATGATCAATGTAAGCATAAAGTGAAAGTGAGAGAGAAAGTACCTAAAACATCGTTGATATTGATATTGGACCTAAAAATTCCAGAATCAAATAAATAAGCATTATATTATGTATTCCGAGACAATTTAATTCATACAACTGGATCATAGACTATTATAAGATTCTTAGTATATAGTAGCTGACATAATGAATGATGAATCAATTTTTTAAAAAACTTACGGATTGTCGTGATCTGGACCTTTTGTGATCGTAAAAAAAGGGTAATGTGTATTCAATATGTTTCAAAACATTGATCAAATTTATATTTTGATAAACGAGATGGTACTTGAAAAAAAACTCTTTCTTACCTCGGCCGACACAGTGAATAGGATCAAGTTCATCCAAAGGAAATGCATACTGCATATAATTATCATAACCTAGAGAAGGTCAACGAAATTATGTTATATTCTGTGTCAAATGTTTTTCAATAATAATAATTATGTATTTACATGATTTAAGTACAAGTTTCAATTAAATACTAAGCTATACTAAGCAAAGTACTTAGGCTTACCAAAGTAAAACATTTTTCGGACTTCGTCTAGCATTTCAAGTTTTTCATTTTCTGTAAAAGTGCTATATTTGAGGTCTAACTTGTCGTAGGAATGAGTAAAAATGTTGAATGCCAAACAAGACGAGGGCACCAAGATGAACACAAAAAGGAGAATACATTCTGAATGTGCATTCAGAGATAATTTTCTTGGAAGCATCATCTAAAAACCAATCCTCTCTCTTCAATCAAAGAGATATATTTTAATATTTTGATAGGGGGGATCCCTACTACTCCTAGCTAAGGGGGGAATCAACAATATTTCTATTGTTGATATTATTTTTGGGCTGTTGAACGTAGAAGTGACGGTCACAATGCTTTCAAAACACATTCGTCCATCTTCCAATTTCAATCACTGTAGTAAATATTAGTAAGTAATGGATGCTGTGACACTCGACCACATACACACGTCCCACAACAATTCTACGACAATACTAAAAGGAATTTACAATTAAAAAGTATTTAACAGTACAAAAATGTTCAATAGTACAGTGTCAGACTCACGCTACCTACAGGCGATAAGGGGCAGAATCTCTCTCTCAATTTCGAAGTGAATATATTTGCAAATTATTTTTACAACAGTGATAAAGTAGTAAATGTTGAATGGCCAACCCGAGGTAGTAGTTGTGGTTGGACAACTTTGATAGTGAAGGGACATGGAAAATTCGTCATCTCCACAATGTGTCCAGCCACCCTTGAATCCATTGAATAACCCACCTGGGACTAATACAGGTTGGTCAAATTCAGGTATACAGGTCAACCTGAGGAATATCCAAAATGTTATTCGGCTCACCAAAGAGAATATTGACGCTCTTAATGACCGATTTGCCGAATTCCAAAATCCACCAACAATGTATTTACAAGGTAAATTAAAAAATATGTCACATTTTATTGAAGCACCGTATTAAATTCAGTTTCCACTCTTGGAAAAACTATATGCAAAGAGTAAAATGACTGTCATAGTTAAATCTACACTAGGTTTATGAAAACTAAAAAAAACCATTTGTTATACATCAAGTCGTTTGTATATATTTCAACAATTGTTGTTGGGAAACAAATGGTGACATCCATCATGTATTTTATATCATGAATTCATGATGGTGGTAAAAAAAATGATTACTTTTGTATCTAAATCCAATTGTTCGATGGGTCATTGTCATCATCAATTTACTAATGTTCAATTACTTAATTACAAAAATCTGTAAACTTGTTTGACTTTCTCACTGGAGAGTAGTCATAATAATCATTGATAACATTACACATTAGAAAATGATTTTTCGATCATGAGAATGTAATAATGACAATGGTGTACAAATTGGTGTACTTAATCCTTTACACAAATCGTGTAACACAATGTAGACCGTTTATGTTTAACTTGTGCTTGATTAATTTTTATCCTCTCTGTCTTTTCTTTAAAGAATATTCCGAGCTGACGAGTAAATTACATGATTTGGAGGTGAGTGATGATATCTGGTTTGATGAGTTATTGTCAAAATATATTTTATAATGTAAAATTGTGAGTTATTCAATTCATTAACTGAAGAATATATTATATATTTATTCAATCACAGGGAAAGGAACAAGAGTTGAAGGAGCAAATTGCCAATGAAGATGACAATCGTGACACTTCACCACCTCTTTGTCCCACAGCCCAGTCGAACTATTTTGAAGAAGAATATTCAGGTTAACAGTCATTGTTTTTTAGTCATCCTCCAAACGAGAAGATTTTTAACAGTTATCCGCAATTCAGCATCATGTACTTACTTTTCTAACTTTAAATTGAGAAATGATGCGAATTCACAATTTTCCAGCACATTTTGAAATGAATGATTTTTGATTATCTTGCTATCATGACCACAATTTGGTATAATATGATTTTAAATAACTACACTATACATGTGTTTTTATAATTGTGTCATCCATCCTCAATGCTGCAACTCAAATATAAAAAAAACATTCAAAATCATGAAGGAGAGTGTATTACAAATAACAAACATGATACTAATCCGGCTACTTTCTCTTTTTCAAATAGACTTATCTCCGAGGTCACCACCCGTTTTTTGTAAGGTGAGGAAAGGACAATCCTAAATACTTTATTTAATAAGTAAATGAGAGATTTTCAAAAAACTTGGATACTGATTTTCAACCTTTTTGAAAAATTTTCATGGTGGACTCAATCAAAAAGACGGTAATTCGAGCTCATTTACCAAATCAACAACGGACGTCAGTGCAGGTAAGCTGATATATGAAGGATAGAATAAATAAGAGTGAAATTAGTACTGTCATTATTTTCAAATTTTTCAATATCTGATCTTATTTATTCTTTAGGTTCGTCCTGGTCTCTCTGTACGTGAAGCACTCGGTAAAGCCATGAAACATAGAAAGTTGACCCCAGGTAAGTCTATTTTGTTCACCCACATCAACAAGAAAAACTGTCTATCAACACGTCTCAGTAAATCCAATACACATAATACACTTTATCGTTTCAGAGATGTGTGCCGTATTTAAAATGTCATCACCCAAAGTCCAAGTGCCGTGGGAGGCTGATATTTCCAAACTAGAAGGAGATGAAATCACTGTTGAAATTTTAGATAAATTTCCTATAAGTAAGTGAAATTCATAATATAACTTTGATATTGTAAATAACATGTATT
>WJFB01002376.1:0-19821 GCA_009870185.1 Pygmarrhopalites habei
ATTTTCTCTTTTTAAAGAAAAAAGGAATATGAAGAGAGAACATAAATTGACAACATGTAAATAGTTGGTAAAAATGAATTTATTTGTTTAATCATGAACATAATTTTCGTCATATTGCATGGATGGGCTAATCTTGAGTGGCGTCCCTTGTGACCCTTCATTTGTGTACTCTTGTTGTTGTTGCTGCGTATTTCTCCAGTCTCCCCAGAGTCGAGCCATGGGGTCACAGTGAAATTGTCCACAGTTCGGTTCCTGCAAACTCCCCGACCACATCCCTCGGTACAGTCGATGTCTCCAGGACGAAGACAAGGACGAAATGTGTTCCAGTAAACTCCTAGTCCACAATTAGGCACAATTACACCTTTCATAGTTAATAGGACAGACTATTATAATTTAGTGACCTCACCCGTCCAGCCCCATCCAGTCTCCCACCCCGAACTGATGAGCCCTTTTCGACACCCGACACATAATCTTTTCCAGACACTCACTCTTCCCCTGTGTCACCTGCAACACCTGACCATACTGTCCCTCTTCAAACTGAAGGTGACCCACATCCCGACCTCGTCGTCGTCGAAATTTGGACTTAATGTCTGGTCGGAGAAATTCCGGGACGAAAATGACATAAATTCCATACAGGATGTAAGGAGAGAGGGTGAGGACGAGAAAAATGATTCCCACAACCAAATAGGTGGTGACTGGGCGACCCGGGACCAATTCCGGGTAATTCACGTCCACTCCATCCGTCAGTTTTTTCTCTTTCAAATCTGTCACTGACACTGAGTTCTCATCTTCCAATTTTTTCAATTGAATCTCCACTTGACTCTCTGACCCTTGACCTGGGGACACAAGAAGAGTGGAAGAAGATTCTTCCGTGGGATCTGGACGGTGGATGTTGAGACCGTAAGAGAAGTAAGAGAAGGAGAGAATCAGGAAAAGATGGATGGAGAATGTCCCCATATTATTTTCCACAACTAAAATGAGAGGGAGAGAGACTTGTTCCGTCGGTTCCTTTTACGAAAAGACTGTCGATCGCCGAGATATTATTTTTTGGTGAAAATCCCAATTCGAAAGTACAAGAAGATTTTATTTGCTGAGGGAGTTGAGTTGAGGACGTCAACTGCAGACTCTTGACACAGATTAAACAATTGGAAAATATGATTTGATACATCCTAAACTACTTGACTCTTCACACGGCTATTTTCGTTTCTTCCTTTGTGACTATGATATGCGTGTGTGTGGATTGATTCACGAATCGCAATGGACGATTTGTTGTTGACACACGTCCGTTAATTTGACTCTGTTAATGAACTTTGGGCTACATTCGTGGGTTAACAGACTCAACTGCACAGAGTTTCAACGGAAGGGATTTGTAGAGTGACTCTACTAGAGTCTGAAAAATTAACGAGTGTCTGTGAGTTTTCTCTCTTCGTCTTGACATTTTGAGAATGAAATTTTGCAAATATTTACAAATGCTTGGGCATAATGCATTACCATCGTCATTCCACATGTTTTTGAGGGGCTTTTGAGAATATAATGACTGAACTCCTGCATTGAATTAATCAAATTTTGATTCAGTTGTAGAAATTACTAGTAGAAATCCCGGCTACAAAATGGACTCATGGATTAAGTTTGTAATGATCAAAATGTCCAAATAAGTATTACAAAATTCCACAGCGGAGAGACTTTTGGATATCTGGGTAGTTAATTTGATTTATTTTAACAATACCCTCCTCTTCTCAACAAGTTGTGATTGTGGGTACAAAATTTGCTAAAATGAATGGGCAAAGTAGGTTTATCGAAAAAATAACAAAGATCCTTTTATTTGCACTGGAGAGAGAGACTTACACATTTTGGAGCACATTTCACACATTCAGGAAAAAAAACTTGTCAAATGTTTGTATTTAGTTAACGCCATATTTACGACATTTTCATCATCCCCTATTTAACTTGTGTGTATCAACTAATCCTTCCTCAAAAATCCTCAACTGCAAACAGCAGAAAAGTGCCGTGACTATTTTAAGTGTCCATGATAAAGACTTTAACCTGTGATGAAGAAGAGTTGAGGATCTGGACCATCAAGTAATTAATGTGGATTTCCGTTGTTGTTGTGGAGGGTGTGGACAACAATCATAATATTAAAATAAATGAAGCAGATTAAAGTTAGTCAAAGTATTATTTGTGTCAGTCCTTCCTATGGGCCACACACACGACACGACAGTGTAAATTGTCAAAGCGATCACTCGTCATTTTTTACGTGTGTTGACATTCCACAAATCTCCTTCCTCCCTTCTTTGAAAAATTTTTTCCCATCTCTATATAAAATCCAATCGTTGAAGACCATCCTCACATCCACTCCACACTCCTCGCAAACAACAGGACTCACGGATTTCCATTCAGTTTCCAAAGAAATATTTCAAAATGACTAAAATCAAATTTCAGTCTTGTCTAGTCACAACCCTCCTCATTTTTGTGGTTCACTCCACCCACTCTCGATCCTTCCAAGAACAACAACAAGACAAGACTGACGAGGAGGACGTTTCTCACAGAGGAGCTAGATGTGAGCAACCATAACTTGATTTCTTTTTTCTTTTGAAAATTTATTTTTTTTTGAAAAAAATATACTGGCTTCAGATTTCCCTTTTTGGAATGCTGGGAAATCATCCGGGATGACCTGTACCGTCGGGATGCTCACAGGCACTTGTCAAACAAGGTCAGGGCCCTTCCTTTTTATGTCAATTTAGAATTCATACTATTTTTCATCATTTTCTTCTTGTTTTCTCCTTGAAAATTTAGTAAATACTGCAAGATTAAGGGAGGAATGACTTTGGGGAACTGTGAAGGGAGTAACAATGGAGTCTGCTGTCAATGTAATTAAATGACTACAGTACTAATTAATTGAATAAGGATATTTCACTGAAACTATGAATGAATTGTAGTCAGTGCCAAGTGTCCCAGTGCCGTGGGGGAGCCCTGCATCATCCGTGAGAGTGGTGCCTTAATCACGAACGAACCCGGGATTTACCAACGTCGCTACGTATTTCCCAAGGTAAAAGATTGAACAATGGAAGGAGCCCTTTTGAGATTTATTAATTCCAATTGTACTTGAACAGTTGAAGGGAGCATGTCAACTCAAATTGGAATTGGCTACCTTCATGTTGGCCCCTCCATCCGCGACTGGGAATTGTGAGAATGACACACTGACCATTTCAGGGTCCCTCACCGTCAAACACTTCACAATCTGTGGGAGTATTGCGGAGAAACAGGATTGTGAGTGTGCATGAGTAATTGCACAAGATTGTCGTAGAAAGGTAGATTGTGATGATGATGATTGCGTGTGACAGTGTACTTGGACTATGGGACATCAGAGAATATAAATTTGGACATCAATATCCGAAGGGCTGGAGCAGTCTACACAATCCGTCCCACTTTCATCCGTTGTGACTCTGCCAAAAGAGTCCCCGCCCACTGTCTCCAGTACTTCACGGGTCAGACGGGTCAAGTCAAGAGTTTCAATGAGGGTCTTCAACAACTCAATAGTATGGACTACACTGTCTGTGTCCAACCCATGGAAGAGAGCTCTTCAATCAAGGTCTCCCTCACATTTTCCTCCCTGTCATTCTAATAAAAGAAATTACATTGCGAAAATTGAATTGGATCCTTTCAGTGGAAATCATGTGGAGTTGACCGGTTTCTAATCACTGGCAATTTGAAATCTCTAATTGGACCCGTGGAAGGGTCTGCATGTGTCACAGACTGGGTCGAGATTTTCGGGGGGAAAAGACATTGTGGCACTTCCTTGGTGGAGACAATCAGTGCGGATTTATTTATCTCCTCCTCAATTATTTTTGTATTGTACAATAAATTAATTTGTGTCATTTTTCCAAAGGTGTGGCCAAGCCGTTTGTCCTGCAAGTCCATTTTGATGATAATGACCTGCCACTGGGTGGGATCAACGTGAATCCCGGTCCAAAGTGCGAGTCCAACATAAATGGGGTAATTTGTAGTTTTGTGACGGACCAGGCGACAATGACTGAAGTGTGTCAGTGCATGTTCACGGCCAATGGTACAAATCCCTCCAATTTCGACTTGTTCAACACGGGCTTCTGCCTGGACTACATGCAGATTTGAGCATTTCTATTTCTCCCTTCCTCACAATCACATAATTGAATCATCCCCTCCCTCCATTGTTATTTATTTTATTTCCAATAAAATTCTTGATTGTAATTTCCATTCTCATTCTGTTGAATGTCATAAAAACTTCCTGCTTTGGCAAACACCCCCCCCCCCTCTTTCAATTATCCTTTTTCTTGACATATGCCAACAAATATCCATCTTCCTTCGTGTCAACCACATCTCAAATCATAATAATATTAGCTCTGCGTGTGTCTATCAAACTTTTTCGCTCTCTCTCTCTCTCTCTCTCTTGCGTGTGTATGTAGTGGACGTCCTTCAAGTGAGAAAAAAGAGTATGGAATAATTTCCAGTCATCACAATATACTTATTTGGACAAGAAGAAGGAGTGAAATACACCCACAGGACAAATCCCCTTGTTTATCTTTCTTGTATTTTCCTCTGCTGTATTTTGGCGACTTGTTTTCATTCTTGCTGTTCCACTGGGCTATGAGGTTAGGTGGTAAGAAGAAATCGATGGACAACAACAACTCCACACGATAATGTGTAATCAAATTAAAAGAGAGGAGACTCGTACAGTGTGCTGAAGAGGAGTGGAACAACTTGTTTTGACTCTTTCACACACACGACTCTGGTTAACGTTAAATTAAGAATCGTAGTTAGTTAAGGAGCGAGGGAAGTTTTTGGATTTGTAATTGGTTTCGATCGAAGAAAGGAGTGTCCATGGCTGAGATCCTGGAGTTGGAACTGGCCGAAGGGCAAAAACGAATTTTGACATTGAGTGACATTCAATTCTTTAGCTTTTGGAGAAAGTTTAAAAATTCACTGACAATTAAATTAAAGTAGAAAGACTATGCTTATTAAATAGTTTAGACAATTGTTCAAAAATGACTTGGATGAGAAAAGACTTAACGACTCTGTATTCCTCCTCCGTTGGCTCATTGGTGAGTATTATTTTATGCATTTATTATTTACGACCGGATTTTCATTGTTATTATTATTATGCACTCTAAAATGAAGGATAGAATTCAAGTTTCAATGGACTCTATTTTTTGGCAGCTCGGGATTTTGGCCTGAGGAAGGCGGAGCACATGCTAAGAAATGTGAGGAGATTGAAATGTACTTTTGAATTCAATTACATGACATATTCTAATACGAGACAACTTAATATTTTACAGGCACTCAGCTGGCGATGGGAGAACAACATCGGTTTGGATTCTTGATTTAATTGAATACCAATTTCCAAAGACAATAGTCATTTCAGAGTTCTTATCCTCCTCCTTAAAAATTACAGACGATTTGTTGAATGAAGAATTCTCACCAGACTTTATGAAAGAATATCCTTACAAATTTCATGGTCACGGTCGAACTGGACATGTGGGTGAGGAAAATCATTGCCACACTTCTTGTACAACTAATCTGATTAACTAAAAGTATCTCAAAGAGCTTTGACTCAATATTCAGTCTGTTTATTCCCGTGGGGAAAATGGGACACTCGGAAGGCTTGCGAGGTAAGGATTAACAAGTAAAATATTTATTTAGTCCTGAAAACACTGATTCCATTTTTCATTTCTTTTAATTATTCAGAACGGTCAGAAGGCTCAATTAATTCGGTACATTGACAGTATTTTCGAGACGGCTTCTCACCTGTCAAGTCAAACACCCTGGCCAACTCGCCCAGGTCTCGTCCATTCTCAAGTAGTCGTCCTGTGTGACATGACAGGGTTCACTTATAGACAACTGGCTGATCGTAAAAGTAACTCCACTTTGACTACATTTTAAATTCAATTTAAGTATTGTAATACTCAATTATTCATTCCGCAGCATTAGAGGCTCTCCTCGAACTCTGCAACCACTACAACGACTACTACCCAGAAACTCTATTTCGGTGTCACCTTCAATGGTTCGTCCCACTTTTCCCAAACTTTCACACACAAAGGAATTACTCACATTAATTTTAAAAGAATTAAGAAGAACCTTCTTTCTATCAAAGCCCCTTGGATTTTCTCGATCCTGTTCGCTATGATCAAACAAATCATGTCAGCGAGAACAATGTCAAATGTCAGTGTGTTTGGGTCAAGTAGGAGTGAGTGGGAACCTGCCATCCGAGAAATTGTAGATCCTGACCAAATCCCCGTTAGCTACGGTGGAACTCAACCAGAAGTATTCGAACATTCAAGTCCTCTTCCTCAATAATTACAATTTGTACACCTCCATACAACAATTGTTGGCAAATTGAAATAAATGGCTCAAAATATTTTAATAGAACATCCTACGGAAATCTTAAAATTAACACACCCATCAACATTAATCTGACCAAAAAGATTAGAGTAAAAAAATACCATCAAGGATGGTGTCCACTTTTGTTGTTGTTGACATTAGGTTTGGTCGTTTCTTTTAAAAAAAAGCAAAATGTGACATCAGAGATAAGTACAGGGACTCTGTAGAATAGAAGAGAAAAATGATGGATCATAAATAACTTTGTTAGGGGCTCCTCCTCCATTATTTTTGTCTGGTTTTTGTTTACTATTCAAGCTATTCCTTTTTCCTATTGCGTGGTCACTCCACTTGACCCAATGGTTTGGTCTCTGGACAGGAGGACCGGACAACTGGTTCCCTTTTTGTGGATGAGTCTCCTTCCTCTTTCCATGTTGTCCATTGTCTGTCGACACCCGTTCCAGTGAGGGTTCAGTTGTCTTTCCCTCATGTTTGCGATGTCATGATTACTTGACCTCCGGGTCAAAGGTGGAGTTACATTTTTACTTTTTCTTGTGATACTCGGAGGAGCTGTGGATGGTCGATTGGATGACCCTGGTTTGTGTCTCATCTCCGCATTTGGAGAAATCATAATACTAACGGGCTTTCCTCCAGAAAAGTTTTGTTGTTGTCTTGATTTGGAAGGATTGACACCGGATGACCCTGGAACAGGGTGTAGGGTTGGTGGCGTCTTTGCATTTGATTTTGTGACTGACAATTTTTTTGAGGGGACGACGAGTAACTTGGATGATGGAGGAGGGGTCAGGGACTTTTGTCGGTTCATGAAATCAAATGAGTCTGACAATTTGGATGGAGGTAAGGCTCTGTATGTCAATGCAGGGATACTATGAAGGAAGGGATTGGGATTGAGGTGGATCCCCCTTGATACTACTACCTCTGTGGACTGAAGGCTTCAAGTCTGCAATCGGATTGGATAGGTTCTTTTTGACCCAGGGTTGGTTCTGAGAACTCTTACTGTTGTTGTCTTTGTTTTTGTTGTTGAGGGTAGGGTCGGAATTGGAAGGGGCTACAGTGAACCCTTCGGATTTGACTTCCTCCAGTTTCCTGTCATCCTCTTCATTGGATTCATTGGGAGGGACTATCTCGTACGCTGGTTGACTCGGTTCCTCTTTGAAGGTCATGGTTTGAGCTTCAGGGTCAGTCTCCACTGACTCTGAGTGTAAAGAGTCTTTCCCGGATTGGCGTTGTTACTGGGTTTGGGAACTTTGAGAAATTCGAGTTGAGGAGGTGAGTGTACCCTTGGACACGAGTTCGTAGGGTTCTGAGAGGACTTTACGACGACGGTCTGTGAATTCAAGTGAAATTAGTCAAGAATGTGGAATGGTAGGTGGTTGGAAGAAAGACAAGACAGAGACTCACAAGAATCGTCTGCTTTCCTCAGAAGATTGAGGAGGATCATGTAGAGAGGGACAAACATCATGACTGAGCAGACAATGACCAGGGCAAATGTCAAATCTGTTTGAAGGGACGAGGCGAAACCTGGAGGGTAGACAACAAGGAAATAAATCACCACTAAGTAAATATGACATTTGTTTCTAGTTTCTACTTCATTACTTTGTGGAGTGGACGTTCCCGCATCCTGGAGTTTCGGGTTGTGAGGTCGGTTACTAGAAGCCAGCATAACCGTTCATGGTCCTTTGTTAAAACTAAATTTGTGATGTCTTTGTCAAGTTTCCAGTCCAATGAGTATCCTACCATCTCATTCCAATTCACTCTCAACATTAAATGACTAGACGACAACAGTCACCAGTCTCTCATTGGTAGCTTTGATGAAGAAAATAATCCGACCCTAGTCTACCTTACTCTCATTTTCTTGACAATTAAAGTCACAAGAAGATAAACCATTTAAGAGAGCGAAAGGGTTATATTGTTTCAACTACTCACAAATTCCCAATCCACTTTTGTCCTGATGTTTAGAGAAAAGTGCAATTATAATTAGCAGTAGTATCGCCCCTCCCAGAAGCATAGAGGTAGACCTCAATGTCCAGAAGCACTGCTAAAAACTTTAAATTCAATTTGAAATTCATGCAAAAAATAAACAAGTTGTAAATGTAATCACTATGAGAATAAATCCTGGATTTGACAGTGCAGTATTTATTTTTTTGTCATTTTTACGTACGACTTTATTGCGTGTTTATGTTTTTCAATCAAACTATTTGATTCTGTTGTCTGTACAAAATATTATTTTCCATCAAATTCTGTGTAGTGGGTAAAATGATATTATAATAAATCTTCTTTTTTCATGTCGAAAAGAAAACAGCATCTGACACTTTTGACACGTTGTCTCTTGTCTTTGTTGTAGTGGGAAGAATAATCATAATAATTATACACTCCATGTAAATTTTCCAAAATGCACTAACAACCTTTCTCTTTCTCTCTCATTTCGTAAATGTATAATACCACTTTTTTATAACAATTTTCTTATTCAGTACAGCACATTATCATGTCTCCATTTACTTAGTTTGTCTTACTGAAATAACTATGATAATTACTCTTAGCTAATTTAAAGCCTATTTTATGTGTTACTCACATTTATAATTACACTCTCTAAGTATCTCATTTAAATTTACACATACTTAGGTATTAATGTGTTCCTTTACACTAACTCTCCACTAATATGGAGTTGACACTAACTTTGAAAAATCAAGAAATAATATATTATCAATTAATAGGTAGTTGAAGCTTCAGCAATAATAGTTGTGTGTGTGTGTTCAAAATCTTAAATCTCTTCATCAAGTCTTACTCTTCCAAGAACTTTTTCAATAATTATTAATTGTTGTAATAATCATGATGCACTGATCCAAAATAAAATTGTTTGTTGTATCTCATCTCGTGTGTATTTTAAATGCGAAGGCTCACCATCATTTTTCTTTCGTTACACATAGTTTTACATTATTATTGTTACACACACACTTAAAATTACATCAGTTGTTGTATTAATTTAATGTAACGAAACGTGGAGTCTTCAAAATGTAACTTGAGAGGAACAATCAAAAAAATAATCAAAAATTGAAAGTCATTCAAAAGACAATTATATTCTAAATATTTATGGTCATATTATAGTCAGCGAAGCAACAACAATCTGTCCAAGTTTCTCTGTTAAGAACATCCATGAACAAGTCATTATTATTGTTCAATAACATATACTTTAGTGTAGGTAGTGAACATCTGGAATCAAGTAAATATGTAGTAACTTAGAAACTATCAAAAAGAAAATTACCAAAATAGTCAACGGATTAAATCAGCACACGATTGTGTATGTAACTTGTACAACTTGTCTTCATTTAGTAAATAGTTGATTCATATCCTCCATTTTAAGACTTGGGATATTAATATTCTATAGTCACATCTTTATACAATCATCTTTTAATGTGTAGTAGTAATATATAATATATATTTGTTTGGCTTTTTTTTGAAAAATATGTTTTTTTAATTTCTTACTTTCCCCTTACAAATGTTCCTCTTTCACTTTAACTTTCTCTTCCTTTCTCTCATAGGCTCTCAGGTCAGAAGGAGTTTAAAAATAAAATAATCAAGACAAGTTGAAAAGGTTATTCTACCTTACTATAATTTATGTATCATGTACATTATTAATTACACACATGAGAAAAAACTAAAAATATCCCCTCCTACCGCTTGAAGGAAAATTTAACCAAATACATTTAACAATCATAATTTGAGAGTCACTTCCAAGAGTTGAAAGAGTTTTTCTTTCTTCAGTAGTAATTACATAGTGGTAAAAATCAGGTCATCATTTGTGTATTGGACAATATATTGCATGCCTTAAAAACTGTCCCGAAGAATTTTTTTTAAAAAAAACAGTTTGCTTGTGTAAAACAATAAAATAACAAAAAAAATACATAAAGAAATAAAAACATGGGGGGTTGAAACAAATGACAAATAATAAACAGACGGACTTTTGGAGAGGGTGTAGTAGTAAAAATTTGAACGATAAAAGAGTTAAAACAAAATAATAATATTAAAATTGATAATTGGCGGAACGATTGGAAGAAGAAAGTGAAAGTTGTGTGGACCCATAATCTCTCTTACTCTCAGATCATAAATGAGCTAAAATCTGAACTTCAGAATGACTTTGTTCCCCACCCCCACCTCCCCCTCCTCCTCGATGATGATGATTATTGTTGGGATTATGTTGTTGGGATTGACTATTCTGGTTATGTTGATTCGCATGGTGCAGAGACTGGTTCCACAGGGTTTGGTTCGAACCTGAGACGGTGACTATCACATCACCTCCTGGAAAATTACACACAAGTCATTAACATTATTCTCTCTAAGACAAATGTTGATGAGAAAAGGTGGAGGGAGCACTCACTCGAGTCTGTCGTTTGAACAATCCGCACCTTAACAAGAGGGGAAAACAATTACTACAAAATGCACAGTCAACATCTTTTATTCATCAATATTATTCGCATAAAATAGGAACCTTGTTATTGTCTGTACTCCCAGAGACTACAACGCCGTCAGTGTGACCCTTCATCCCTTTCTCACCACCAAGTTCATCACTCGGCAGCTCCTTATTGTCATCATCATTGTTGTGATGAACATGAACTGTTCCACATCCAAATCCGTTAATTCACAATCCTTGTTTCATTAAAGAAAGTAAGCGTCTCAATATTTATTATTATTGTTTACCAGAATTATCATTTTCTAAACTGACAGACGCGTGTAGCTTAGGGTCGTACAACTCATCCATCAGTCCCATGTCAAGGCAGTCCATTCCAACACTCACAGCCTGCATCACCGTCACTACTGTCAAGTCCAAGCAATCAAAAAACTTGATTATGATCCTGCCACATCACATAAAGCAAATAATAATTATTTCAAGTAAATTCATTCACCAGCTCCACTCCCATTGTGTCCATGACCCGACACCACAGACACGTTGTCTGCTATCGACTGTTGAGACAAGTAACTGAGAAGGGAGGGGTCCCTGGAATGAAGGGGCGAGTCCATCATCACGTGATGTTGACCATGCAACTGGTGGTGATGATGATGAAGATGATGGTGACCAGCGGAAGGATCCAATGACCTCATTCCTCCATCACCTGGTCCTCCAGATGAACGACTTCTGTAACTTGGGGGTCGACTGTAGTCAGGGTCATTTCGAGGTGGACTGCAACAAACAAACTCTCCATTAATACCACACACTTCAATCGTAGTCGTGTAAATGGATTTTAGTGTGGAAATTACCGCATTGTCCCATTGTAGGGTCGGTAGGCGGGTGGAGGGGGATGTGAGAGGGCAGCGGGGGAGGTCAGGGAAGCTGCTGCTGCGATTGTAGGATTAGAACGTTCCAATAAAAGAAGTCGAAGACGATATTCTTGCATTGAGGCTTGATAGGAGGGCGGCGGGGGTCGGTATTGAAAGTCCGGGTACATCATAGCTACATGTGTAGAAGACACAGAAAAATTATAATTTGTTGCAAATAAATTTTACAAGCAAAATAATTGAAATCAACTGACCCGCGTAGGGATGATGTGGTCTTCCGTAGGACGGGGCTAGACGAGGGACAAACCTCCGATTCGGTTCAGTCCCTCCATCGCCCCTTGAACTGGCACTCCTCCTAGCAAAACCTAACATGGCACGACATGAAGATCCACTCTCATTCGCTGTCAGTCTCCAGGCAACGGCAGACACGGTCAACAGGACTACCCCCACCCCTGTAAAAAATCACATTTACAGATTTAATTAAAGATCCCTAGTAAATTCTAACATTCATTGTATTTATTGATTAGTACTCTGTCCCCCTCGTTTCTCCACTGCCCTACTCTCTGTCCTCCAATCCCACAAAACAAAGGAGGGCAGAATATGGGAAAAAGAAGAGAGAGACTCGTACAAGTCCAACTTGGGAAAAAGAAGAAGCGTTCAACTTGAGAAATATGCCAAGTTGCCAAGGCCATTTGCTCCCCCCCCCTCCCCCCACACACACTACATCTCTTCACATTGACTTTGAAACACATTTCTCCGTCTCATCCCTCCTCTGTCTCCGTGACTTCTAAAAAGGCTTTCTCCGACTGTCAACTCACAGCCAAAAAGAGTGGAAAGAGACGCACATGTCCAGACAGACGCACTCTCGGACTGACGTCACTCATTCACATTATGTGTGCCCTCCTTTCCCATCCTCTCACCCATTACTATATTATCTCCCTCATTCCCTTCTCTTCTCCCTATTCAACTACAGCTAATTGTAATTAGTTACGAGAGTTGAGCAATTTAATTTAGTCTAATGTCGGAGTTACTTGTCACATCCGTCCCTGTTGTACAACGACAACACATCTCTACGTAGGAACAGAACTTGAGAGAGCAATGCGCCATTTCCTTTTTCCAGCCACGCACCGCTAAATCTGGACAAGATAAACCGGCACACGAGATTTAATTTTAATTGATTTAAAGTATCCACACACACTTCCCTCATCACATCACATTGCGACACACAAACGTTAGCATGGTAGGGGGGAGGCACACATATGATATCCTGGATGCACGTGTGTGAGTGACAATGTACACAACGCGTGTGTACATATGTTTTTAAATGGAGGAACACTTATTCTGAGTGTACGCTACACCTTACAGCTGGATGTATGTAGAATGTACATCTGGTCTCTTCTTCCGTTCGTTCCTCTTGACAACCGCCACTTCCTCCTTCATCCTTCCACTTGCCACTCTCCCTCTCTCCCTCAGAAAGTTCAAACTCAGAGAGACGAGTGACATGCCATCATACAATGCTCCACTTACTCTCTCTCTCCTTTTTTGATTCAATCAAACTTCCTAAAATCTGAATTTAATTTTCTTCCAACAGTCACAGTCTACAGTCACAGTCACCCAATCCAGCCCAGAACGTGTGTGTGTACATATTTTGATACACCAACAACCACTTTTTCTAACCTCTTGACATCCTCCATCCATTGAATGTATGGTAGAACCTACACTCTACCTACTTGTATGCAATACGATAGAGAAGGATGATGGGGGGCAGCAGAGGGTGAATTATTTCTGTACATATTTTCAAGGAAACGGAAGAATGAGTTTATTGGCTCAAGTATAAAATATAAGCTACACTGCACCTGCCTCAAATTTAAAGAGGCACTCAGTCGTCACCCTCCACCCTCCTACTACCGTAAATCCTCCAAACTGAAAACCCCCTTTTCCCTACATGTGTAACAGAAAAGTCAATTATTCACAGAAACCCCTAGAGTCATCCTACATGCATCCACACTCATTACACATTTAAAAGAGAGAGAGAGAGTTAAAGAATAATTCCGGACTTCATAATTGAAATTATTTTCAATATTCAGACCATCCCTAATTAAAGAATCCTGTACTTTTTAATCCCCCTCCACAACTTCATAAACTTTCACTTTGCCAAGACAGGGACAGGGACTGGGAGGAACAAGTGAAATTTTGAGTGAGTGTGTGTGAAGCAAAATGAACGTGTCATTTATCCAAATGGCCATGCCATTATAGAGCAATTAAAAAAAGAGGCACAGTCTCTCCTCTGCACCTGCTCACATTTACATCCAGGATCTTTCAATTCCTTCTAAAATAAAAAATGGTCTACTCTCCCTCTCTGACATCCCAGCCATGGCCATGGCTATGGTTGACTACCAAACTGGAAAGAAAGCGGTCCATGTTTTTTCCTCTCTGCACTGCACTGCACGTGGCTGTTACACAATCTTCTGTCTTCTTGATGATCCAGGGAAATGGCCGGAAGAAATGGAGCTAACTCGTTCCATATCATTAACCCACCGCCCACTGCAGCACTGCAAAAATCCTTCTCTCCCCCTCCCCCACCCTACATAGATATACTACGTTTGTGCAAAAAAATACAATTTTTGCGAAGAGATCTACTTATATGAAATCTGAGTATAGGATCTTTCCTCGTAGTCTCGGAGAGGAGGAGAACAAGATTAACCTTAAGTGTGTCTCGCTGTTATTTATTTAGTGTAGTCAAACTCATGATTCATCTCATCAGTCCCTGTTCCTCCAAACCACTGCCATGGCCCATGACTCCACTCTTTTCGTAGAGCAAGCCAAGGAGAACGATTTCAACTCTTTTTACGCTCTCAAACACCTCCTCCCCCCCACTCCATTCCCCCAAACTCTTTTCCCTTCACCTACGGTTCTCTGTCAATTCCCCATTTTAATCTTCTAAGGGACAACCGAAATAGAAAGAGAATGAAAATATATTCATAATTTTGAAAAATTACTCTGAAAAATCCTGAAACCCCCCTGAAATTGAATAGTCTCAACAACGATAGTGATAGGAGTTGCATAAGACATCGTGTGTGATTTTGGACTATGAGAAATGATTATGGCTCACACACACACAGACGAAGGGTGAAGGACGACCGAGATAATACACGGAATCTGAATAAAAGAATGAGAATTGGATAGTACGAGTCTGAATTGAAAAAGATTCAGTGAATAAAGAGAGGGGAAGACAGACGGGACTGATGGATGCCTCTTTCATCTTACTGTATCTCCCTCTCCCATCTCTCTCACACACACATCACATCCCTTCATGTCTTGGAATTTTCTTTGAATAAAATTCATTGGCCCACTGCATCACATTCACATCTCCCCCCCTTTTCTCTGTGATGCTCATGCATGGAACTGTTTTTCTTCCTCTCCATTTTCTGTGTCTATTCGAGATGACGGTTGACAAGATGAAAGGAGGACGCCACAAAATACAAGTTGATGAAAGGTCCAGATTATTTCTTACACGCACACGGAAAAATGATCATCAAATACCAAAGGAAAGGGAGCCAAGTGACAGCTCCAGCGACTCGAGACAAAATTGAAGGGCCCCTCATCATCGGCATCCACAAATTATATTACAGAGAGAGAGAGAGAGATTGTGCATGCCATGAAATGCAGAACGAAGGAGCCCTCTTGAATTGTGTGTATATCCGGACAATGCACAAGAAAGACGAGAACATTCTTGGATTCCTCCATGTGCTCCTCCATCCAGTTTTCCCCCTCTCAAAATTAATTATACACACGCACTCTCTGTCTCCTGTCCATCCTCTCAAGTAGTGAAGGAAGCAGTCAGTCGGTCAGTCCATGTGGATTGACAAGAAATTAAATTGACCACAAAAAACACACACACAATCCCAGTAACCACAATCTAGAATTGTGTGCTAAGGCTATTGAGGAACCTCCTCTTCATGCAAATCAAGATTTTTGAAAGGAGAAAAAAATATTAAAGGGAGGTTGCGGGTTCTGGTTTCAACTTTAGTCAGAAGTAGCAGAGGGAAGAAATGGAGTCATAAAACTTGTTGTTGACTGCTCAAGTTGACAGTGAGTCTTTAAATTCAATTTGGGGTTGTAAAATCCCACACCCTCCCTCCCCTCCATGCCACGTCTTACATAATCCATTTTCTGGAGACAAATTTCGAAAAGGAAGAAGACATGTCCACATCTTTTTGCAAGACTGCAATGAATGTGCCTATTTAAAGAGGAAGTACAGTTAAAGCATGAGGAGAGTAGGAAAAAACCCAGAATTATGGAGTCTCGGAGAGAAGCTTAGGATGACACAACAGTCCACGTTCTCTGTACTTTGGATTTGGACTGGCCAATTTTTCCCTGGTTCTGTAGCTAGAATATAATAACATCATAACATCTCTCACAGTCTACAGAACTCCAAAATATAGGCTTGTTGCATTTAATTTAGTCTTCCTGATACCGAAAGCAGCTGTCACAACAAAAGAAAAAGACACTTTCTGAGTCTACCTTGCGTGTGCCGCCTGTGTGTGTGTCGTGGCTGTCATCTCATGAAATGAAGCCATATAGAAGGAAGGAGGAATTTTTCCCCTCAAGATGAAAAAATTTGCTAAATTCTGAGTATGAATTCATAGGACTGTACATATGGAGATTGTAGAAGAGGAAGAAGCTCCACAACTCCTTCAATGATGAGTCTAAGAGGATAAGAGGACACACACACAGATAAAGAGACTTCTCAGACGACGTAAAAGGGAAAACGGGAAGAGCTCATTTATCAAGTCCTCACTCTGACACACACACTCTAAATATTACAGTGCAAAATGGAGAAAGATAGATGAAACAAAGTCCTGTACTGTACAACTCAAGTCTAGTTTATGTCTAGTCACACACACAACACGCACGCAGGAGGCAGGAGCCAATCCACAATTTCTCATGACAAAAAATTATGTCACACAAAATTATTCTCTTACTTGTATTGTCAAAAGATGGCAAATGAAAAGGCTTTTCCTCCCCCTCACCAAACACACACACACGCACATACATCTTAATATTATGTAGAAAGAAACAGTCAGGATTTCCCACTCCTAAAGTCTTTCTGTCCAAATTGAAAATTAGGATTGTCATCCATGATTCAGAGCTGAAAAAATAAGGAGAAGGGATACAAAGATTGCGGTACTTTCCCTTGCGAAATCTCGACCATTCTTAAATATTTCGTGTGTGTGTGTGTGCTAATTTGTCAACTTTGAGTCAATCCTTTGCAATCACCTCCATGTCTTTTTCTCTTAATAAAGAATTAAACGATGCTTGAATCCTCAAAAATGTTTCTTTTTGAAATATGTGACTCCCGTGGAGGAAGTCAACAATTTTTACTAGACATCAACTCGCACATCCCTTCAACATTGCACTTAAAACTTGGATACTTTGTGCATGGGCAATTTCACAAAATTGAAAATTAGCTGGAGTTCCGCCCTCCCGCAACTCTCTACTCTGCACCTTCTTCTCACAACACTTTTTTGCCAAATCTCAATTGTCCCTGTAAATCTTGACATGTGACACACACTCCCAGTGTCACATTAATAAATACCACTCCACTTACAATTCCTAACGTTGGGAACACACACTTGGAAAAATTGTCACAGTGAGCTAGTCACCAACATCAAACAACGCCATTGCAAAAAAGTAATAATCATGCATTTTTTTGCTGTATGGTTACCCACCACACACACACTCTCATCTACTCTCCTTTGAAAATACGTGTAAGCACGCCCAATTACACCAATTTTTGAGTCCATTTATCCGAGAAAAATTGGGAAAGGAAGAGAAAAAGCTCGGCGTGTCGAATATTTTTGAGGAGGAGGAAACTGGAGGAGAAATGGGACAGTTTAATTTCCCCGACTGAACAGAGAGACGAAGGTAAATATATAAGATAAAGCATAAAGCTGCTTAGTGATATTTCCCTCGAGACCCACACACACAAGCACACACACATCACATGCATGTATGTAATACCGAATCCTGCCTGACACACACACACTCTCGCTCACTACTTCAACCTCATTTCCCTACAGCCTTGGAAGTTTGGAACATGCGGTGTAGTGTGTGGTGGTGTGTGTGGCGGGTGGTGGCGGTGGAAGAAAGAAAACGCGGGCAGGATAGGATTTTTCCCGGAGAGCCAACTCTCTAGCTCTACATGTAGATGTGGATGTGTGTGTGACTTTTAGAGAGAGAGACAGAATATGAAATTCATATGCAGGATAGGACTAACACGACTCACGGATATACTTGGAGAGAAAGAGAGCGGAGAACAGGTATTTTAGCCAAGAAAAAACCCTCCCACTCTCTCTTTCTCTCTTTCCTGGTCTGACTTGGAACTTGGAAAAGAGATGACCTACTTGTGGAAAAAATTGAGACGTCACTACCTTGTAAATCATACGTGGGGAGAGAACACACCATCCACGCACACAAACTACACTGTGGACATGGACACACACACATGGATGGAGAAAGCCAAGTAAATGAAAGCCAAGAGAGAAAAAATAATACTCGATGCTTTCTAGCTGGAACTGCCCAACTTGACTCGTCGTTGGAAGGACGAGGGATGAAGAGAGACGTCTTTAAATGAACTGTGCAATATTAAACAAGGACAAGAAAGGAGAAAGAATTTTCATATCCTTCTCTGAGGATGGTCATTCCTTACCGGACACGCACACACAACTGTCCCACTTTTTCCGCTCCATTAAAATTTTCTCGGAGGAAATGCTAGTCTCGACTACCCACGAATTGGAATATTGAATTTTTTCGACCTTCTTTTCCTTACAGCCCCGTGAAAATCTTGTACAGTACGCCAAATTCCTGATTCAGATAATGGCCAGAGAAAATTGTAATGGACCTCCGCATTCCTGTATGCGCTCATGTATTTGACCCAGAAGGGAGGGGTCAATCTGCATCTACTCAATAGATTTCACTGAGAGGGTCAAGGGACAAAGAGTACTCAGCATAATGGGGGGAATAAAAAAGGAATAAGAGACTGACCGATCATGAGGAGGGACAAGGTCAAGTGTTCCCGGCCAGTGGAGTGTGCTGCACCAAGGGCTGTCCCTGCAACCGTACAACAAATCCCAATGACGGCGATGACAATGATGAACCATCGGATGGACACGGCTTGCGACGTCGACATCCCACAACATGACTTGGGCTCCTCCTCCGAAGCGTACGCCACTCCACGTGGAGCTCGAAGTGATCTGTAAAATCAACAAGGAACAATTTTAATATTTGAACATTACTATTTTACCTACAATTAATCCCAGTACACAATTGATCAGCCATTCTTCAAATTTCACACACCGAATTTCGGGGTGTACCAAAAGACAAAAATAACAGAGAAGAGGTACATTCAATTTAATTTTGGACCAAGGGAAGAAGGAACTGAACTCCTTCTCCATCGTCTAAGAGATTGAGATTGGGCTGGAGATCACTTGGGAGCTTTCAAGCGGGAGTTGAACAAGCACACACACATCCCATCCTCAAAACACACACACGCAGTCAATAGCCAATACAAGGATTGTAAAGTTGAGTGGATTGGAAAATAAATCAACGCTCGGGCAGTCAGCGTCCTCTCATTAATTAACCCTAATAACCTGTCTGGTCTTTCCCGTCCTGGACAAGTTCAAAATTGTAGCAAAGCCACGAATGAGAGAGCCAAAGCCGAACCAGTCAATGTCAGTCCCAGTTTCTCTCTCTCTCTCTTTTACAGAGACAAGTGTGGTTGCCCTCTCAACCCGACATTCCATTCCTCCACTTTTTCCCTTCTCTCTCCATTTTATTTACTCTACTTTCCCTGCCCCTGTCACAGCACATCCTACAACACACACAGAGTAAAAAACACAGACTTGATGATTCCCCCTCTACCCGCACACACACACAAACATACATTGGACTGTGAATGAGGTCTGGAGAGTGGATGAGGACTGCTCTCCTTGTCTCTGACATGGCATAACAACTGTCAACTTGAACACCTCCCCCCCTTTGAGCATTGTCAATTCCACTTTTACTTTTGTACACAAAAAAGTAAACAAACACCACCAGCCAAATATAATCTCCCGGGTTTGATTTTGGCTCCAAAATTGTCTTTCATTTTCTGCAACTCCGCAATTTAATCCACATTCACTC
>WJFB01002377.1:0-19819 GCA_009870185.1 Pygmarrhopalites habei
TTGTAAAAATTAAAGAACTAACCCTCTCCACAAATGTAAGCACCAGCTCCTCTGTGCATGAAAACATCAAAATCATATCCAGAGCCACATGCATTCTTTCCAATTAGACCAGCTTGGTAGGCCTAATAACAAAATAAGGATAATGAACAATGAGATCTTTTCAGTATAAAGTTGTAATAATTTGGTAAAAGATTTTTTAAAAGAATAATAGTTACTTCATTGATGGCAACTTGAATATGAAATGTCCAAAAAATGTAATTACAAAAGGTAATTTCCATTAGCATCACAACAAACATTTTGCTACATTATCTACTATATATTGAATGTAATCATCATTAATTCATTACCTTGCATGTTGGACGCTTCATTGTAAAATTCACCACGAATATAAATATAAGCTGCTCGAGCTCCCATTGCTGACCCAGCAACCAAACAACCTTCTATCAGTTTATGAGGATCATGTCTCATAATTTCTCTATCTTTACAAGTCCCAGGCTCCCCTTCATCAGCATTTACAACCAGGTACTTGGGACTGCAATATACACATTCAGTGAAAGACATTAGATATATTTTAAAAAAGGATAAATGGATTGACAAATAAATATGAAAGTCACATATTTACCGTCCATCACTGGGCTTATTCATAAAACTCCATTTCATTCCGGTTGGAAATCCTGCTCCTCCACGTCCTCTTAGACCTGATACTTTGATTTCATTAATAATCCAGTCGGTGCCCTTTTGGACTATTTCCTTCGTCTTGTACCAGTCTCCTCTTTTGAGAGCACCTTTCAATCTCCAGTCATGACGTCCGTATAAATTTGTAAAAATACGATCTTGATCTTGTAATGGCCCATATTTTGCCTGTCAAAAGACATTTATCTTATTAAAGTTTAAATCCATGTATAAAATATTTTGATCAATTTAATTTTGATATACCTTCTGAGGAGGAGCAGAAGCTTGTTGTGTATTATTTCGGACTTGCAAAACTGAACAGGTTGCACTAACATTTGACCCTGCAAAATTTTTGATTTATTTCAAAATTAACATTACGTACATATTTTGCATTACAATATTTAGGTAATTAGTAACGAACCAAAGTGTCCCCGAAGAAGAGGTTGAAATCGGGTTAGGGCTGACATTTCCTGTAAGGCAAATAACTATCAATTCTAAATTAAACACCTTTGTGCCAAAATACCAAAAACTTTTGGCAAAAAACACATGTGATTTATTATTAGAATTTGCAACTTACAAATATAATTAAATACAAAACAGCATCAGTATGAAATAGAGAACACAAATCAACAATTTAATAAATATTTTGTGTACTGACCTTTGATTATTATTGTGAACGATCCAATTCAGATTTTTCAGTTCCGTCTACAAACTTTTTTTTATTAGAATTTCAAAGGAGATGCCGTTCAGTCCTAATCACGTTGGTTCAATGCGAGGCAAAAAAAAGTCGGCCTAAGCAAAATAAAAATAAAAAATAATTTCTTGAAAATGAACGTAATTCCTAAATTATCTAAATTGTCAAGTAGAGTATGGAGAATATTAGGGTGTAATCCTGGACCCATGACATTGCAGGGTACAAATATCTACTTAGTGGGAACTGGCAAAAGGTAAGTTGAAGTTTTTTTCAAATGTCAAGTGGCCTTATCTCTGTGAGTTAGTAATTTGATTGTTATTTTTTTCTTACAACAGACGAGTCCTCATAGATGCTGGGGAAAATGGATTTCCAGAGTATGTCCAAAATCTTGCAAATTTGCTCAGAGATGAAAATGTCAAAGTTGACCATTTAGTCTTGACCCACTGGCACAACGATCATGTTGGAGCCCTAGAAGAATTGGAACCGGTTCTAAAAAATGGTAATCAAGACATTCAATGAATATTATATATACTAAAATATATTTGAATCACGAATTTGATTTATTTACTTTTAACTTGCTAGATTCTTCAACTTCCGTTTACAAGTTTCCGACTGCTGAAGACCGAGAATGTTCAGTTCCAAGTAGTTTTCAGTTCAAGACACTTGACAATAATCAAATATTAAAAACGGAAGGAGCAACTCTAAAGTAAGTTAAATAAATACATTTTAGAGCTAGCTTGTCTTTTCAAAGAACGTTTATAAACAAGTGAGTCTTTGTCTCTCTCTTTAAGAATTGTCCATACTCCCGGACACACAACCGATCATGCTGTGTTATATTTGGAAGAAGAACAATCCTTATTTAGTGGAGACTGTATACTAGGAGAAGGGACGGCTGTCTTTGAAGACTTGTATGATTACATGAAGTCTCTTGAGAAAATTCTGGACATGAAACCGACGACCATTTATCCAGCTCACGGGCCTGTCATCGAAGTACGTTTTACAGATTTATATTAATAAAAATACAATATTCTCAATTTTCCTAAATACCCATCAGGACAGGTATATTGAGAAAGAATTTATTTCATTGTATGTATTCAAAATGTACAGGAACCCCTGGAAAAAATTAAATACTACATACATCACCGCCTGGAGAGAGAAAAACAGATTTTCACCTTCATAAAATCCTCATCGTCTCCAGTGACCCCAATGATGATTGTAAAAGGAGTTTATACGGTACATAAATAATAACTACATATAACTCACGCAGTAAAAAGTGTACTACAACGTTAACATTGTTTCATTTTTTGTTGTTGTCAACAGGAAACTCCAGAACATCTTCATCTAGCAGCCGAGTATAATGTCACACATCATTTGACAAAGTTGTTAAAAGAAAAACGGATTGGTGTTCATGATGACGACAAATATTACGCAATACAAGATGGGAAGATTTAATGACGAAATAATTTTCCCCATCAAATAATAATAATAATTTTTTAAATTGGTGCTCGTTGGATAAAAAGACTTTTCGCAGTCGTGTGTCATCACTGATGACAAAAAAATACATTTTCTAGTAATTGTTGAGCAATAAAAGATTTTAATTTTTGATCTTAAAGTTGTCAAAAAAAACCTACTCAAGTTTGTTAAAGAGTTTACTGTCTAATTATAAATACAATCATTGCCTCAGTATAAATGTGAGGTGCATCATTATAAAAAAAACTGAAAAACAATAGAAAACGAAGGAATGATTTCTAAGCTTTGTGTACCAATTGTTTTTTACATACATAGTGATGCTGAGCTTTTGACTCGGGAAAGAACATGGAAGTCCCCCGCCAAGGGTCCATTCACAATTTTGACCCTTTTTTAATTCGGGTATTCTCCAGGCCCCTGTGTAGGTATATACACTGCGCACGCACGAATTTAAATGCAAGGGGTACACATATACGTAGTACTGTAATGTTAAGTTTCTTCAACTTCGATCTTTCTTCTTCTTCCTCTATTCTATCTCTTTCTTAAAATATTAGGTTTCTTTAAAAAATGGGTATGGTGGTGGGACTACGAAAGCCAGATGACTTTACAACAATTAACGAGAAAGTAGTAGACGATGTATCAATAAATTTTTTCTATCAACCGAGAACATTGACGCTCCTGTGCTTTGCTACTGTTGCCCTTATATACGTTGCATTCAACCGGTGAGTTGAACACTTTTATATATACAACACTTTAAACAATTTATATTTTTCGAGACTCATGATATACAGTCAAAATTAAACTCTCTCTCTCTCTTGTTGTTTTGCATATTATTCAAATGTGCGTATGACTATTTAAATTCTTGGTTATGTGCTAATTTTCAGCGATGAGACAGATTTGCAAAATAACATCAGCACTGGATTTACTTGCATCGTTTTCTTCTTTCTTATCATTTCCGTTCTGGCTTTCCCAAATGGACCATTCACTCGACCCCATCCAGCTATATGGAGAATGGTTTTTGGACTATCAGTCCTGTACTTAATTTCCCTCAACTTTATCCTCTTTCAAAATTATCAGACTGTCAAATCTATATTTCTCTGGTTCGACCCAGCCCTTTCTAATTTCTCCATCGCCAATGACAAGGTTAGTAGAGAAAAGAACATATTTTGGTTATCAAAGAATTTAAAAAAATAATCATTTTGCCACAGTAGACATGGAGTTTATTTGTAAACAAACCGGGCGTATCCTGATGCATAATTTCGTACCTCCTGGTAGACGGCCTGGAGCACACGTTGTTTTAAAAAGAACATATTGGTCAGGAAGTGCCCGGTTTTAGCGATATTCTAATCGATAATAATCAATATCTGTTTCCATTTCAATATGCAAAGCAGTATATGAGGATGGTTGAAAAGAGCGCGGACCCAATGAAATCTAGACTGACATGTGTTTATAATCTCTTTGCCCTTTTGAAACGATTTTTGACAGGAATATGGAGTTAATTGCTCACAAATCACTATTGAGAGGATATGGTCTCATGTGGATGTTTTCGCACTTGCTCACTTCCTTGGCTGGATACTCAAAGCTGTTCTCGTACGACATGTGGGCATTCTATGGACAATTAGTGTGACTTGGGAAATAACAGAAGTAGCCTTTGCTCATCTCCTTCCTAACTTTGTTGAATGTTGGTGGGATGCCATCATTCTAGACATTTTCCTATGCAATGGACTTGGAATTTGGATTGGAAGTGAGACTAAAATTAACCTTTCTTATGTACCATAATTACATGTGTAACATTGGATAATGAATAATCTTTTTCTCTGATTTTTGTTAGTGAGGCTGTGTAAACTTTTGGAAATGAGAGAGTACAAATGGGAATCCATCAAGTGAGAACACAACTACTTAATACATATACTAATTTCGTTATTGGTGGGCCATCCCAAAAAGATTATCCAATTTCTCTGTTCATTTTTTACACAGGACTATTCAGGGAACAACCAAGAAAATTAAAAGAGCAGTACTACAGTTCACACCAGAAAGTTGGACACCCGTCCGATGGCTTGATCCATGTTGTAACTACATGCGATTATTCGCAGGTTTGTTTATTTTCATAATTTTTGCTTTTTCAACCCAAAGTTTGCAGCAGTATGTGTAAGAATTTCCTTGAGTGACTCAAATTGAGTCTGACCCGGTAACACAAACTTTTTCATTTTTTATTTTTTCTTGTGTATATTTGCAGTGTGGCAACTGGTCGTTTTTTGGCAGATTGCCGAGCTCAATACTTTTTTTATAAAACATATTTTCGAAACTCCGCCGGCTCACAAAATAGTCTTGTATAGACTGGCGCTTCTCTCACTTATTGTTGCTCCATCACTTCGGTAAGTTCAAGAATTATATTGTATGACAAATTTTTCTTTAAAAAAAGTTTTTTGTTTGGGAAAAAGACAGTGCATGAAATTGAGTAGGTGTATTCAACGACTAAGCAACTACTGTAGTCCTTGCACAACATCAAATCAAATTTATTATTTATCATTCATTGAATCACGACCAAGGCTTCAGATATTTTGTTATCTATGTTTCTCTTATTAAGAATATTAATTGAGAGTTCATGACCCAGGTCATGTGGATATCATTCGGTATATTATTCATGAAGTGCTTTGGGGGACACCAAGTCAGTGAATAATCAGCACCCCGGGTAATCACGTAGAGTAGTAGTAGTCAGGTCCTGAGGGGGAGCCAAAGAAGATAAAATGGTCTAATAATATAACAATGTGCTCTGTAAACCCATGTAATTATTTTGAAGCACATAAGAAACTATGCAAAGAACGTTTGAATGTTGATTGTCTCACACAAACGCAGTCACTAAGTATATAAGTGTCATCGGTGTGGTACTTCCTACAGCCATCATAAAATGACTCTGTTTATACTATAGGAAAGGACTCCCTTTTTACATGTTGTGCCATGTTGAGAGTATTTGAGTTGTGTGTGTGTTGTGTGTTGCCAAAAAAGGACGATCGACTTATTTATTGTTGTAAACTAAACCCTGAAACAACAACAACCTACACTTCTAATTTGTATTGGACAAAATGAGCAAAACGGTAGTAAAATGGCAAGTATCATGTATCATGAGTATTTGCATACATTATGTCTATGTTCTCATATGGTTATTTTCTATTTCACTGGCATGCAGCGGTCTTTAATTTGCACTCAATTAATTTCCAAAGCGATTATTGTGTATGCTCACTCAATTTCATTCAACTGTAGGATATGAGGTGTGTGCGTGTTATAACCTTCAGCCTTGTAATCATGTAATAATAATTGTGAATTCATCATCCTCCATATATACATTACTCGTATTGGTAATCTCTATGGATAATAATGTCTCTCTCCTTTCATGTAGAGGTGTCTGATCTTACTCTCCACTCACCTGTGTGTCTGTGTGTCCATTGAAAGAGAATGGACAACGTTTCCGTTGAACCATATTATACAAGATTTTGACTTGATATCCGTACACGTAGGCTCAACAATAGTCAACTTAATCATCTTAAAGTGTAGACAGAGATCCTTTTTAGCATACGCAAAAGCCGTACCGACAGCTTCAAAAAATTATTTGCAAATAGAGTTATCTTATAAAATCATCAGCCCTGAAACCTTCTTGCTGCTTTTATTTGCTGAATGACTACTGCTGTCTTCTAGAGCTGACTTTTTTTCTTCTCTTTTCTTTTTTGTGTGTGTTTGTATACTTTTGCTCCTCCTCACTCTTGTTTATTTGGTTCACTCTAATTTAGCTAAATCTATTGCCTATAGAACATAAATCACTCTATCCTCAAACCAACTCTTTTGGCTCGAACAATTTGTACCTATATGAAGAGCCCATTGTTGTTGTTTTTGAGGGAGCAAGACACACGCGCACACACACTGTACAGATAGAGAGAGAGACGTCCAAATTAGAGATTTCTTAAGACCACATGATACTTTGTCTCACTGCCTCTTTTCAGTGATGGTTCAGTTTGACTCGTAGTTTGCTAGTAGACTCCCAAGTATGAGATTGTGTGTGTTACAATAGTTTGAAATGTATGCCTGCAACATTTTAAATTGGCTACTTGTGACGAGTGACGACTTTTTGGACTTGACGACTTGAGATGGCAAGCATAGCTAATGAAAGGGAAGTCTTTATCAGTTTTTGATCAGAGTCGAAGAACCACATGTGCTCTTCAGCACCATTTCTCTCCATCCACGTATTTACAAAGTAAAAGATCCTCTCTCTCTACTGTAGTACACTTTTTGTATACTTGTATATTTTATTTACTGTCGGCTCTCTCGGAAACAGCATCATCATACTTATAAGAGAGGAAGAGAGCAAGTATGTGATACAACTAACTTGTATTTTAGTCAGGTTTATTATATTATGGGGAACAACAAGGACCGGCAACAAGTTTCAAAATTTGACTGTGGATTTTTTTGAACAGTCTATAAGTATATTCATGTACATTTGTAATATCTTGCGGGCAGTGTAGCCATCAAAAGAAAATTCTAATGCAGTGCGTTTCAAATTGAGCATGCCTTTACCTTATTTGCTTGCTTGGAAACGTGTGTGTAGCTATTGCAATACTTACGTACAATGAAAATAAAAAGTTATATAATAATATGTATGGTTTTTTGGGGCTGAAAGGGTAGTTCAAGAGAGAGAGAGAGAGATAGGTAGGTAGAGACGAAGGAAAGAAAAGCTGTCAGTTGTCGAGTTGGTCCCTCCCCGTAAACACACACACACGTTCAGGTGAGCTTCTGGATGATGCTAGAGTTGGGGTCCCGCACAATGCTCCTTTAGTGGTTTAGAGCACAACAACAATAATACAACACACACACAAGCTTTTCTTTGCATGTCCTATCTTTTCTCTTTTTTTCTCTACTTTATAGTCCTCCAATTATCTCAAAATGTACAATATCCATTTCTTTCGAACGTCCCTTCCAACAACAACTACTCACTACTGTACTTTTAATTAAATTATATTATGTGGTCGTCGTCATCTCGTCAGGATGATGCAACGTGTAAATCTCCACACTACTCTATGCTCTACATTTTTTAGAAGCTCCTTTGAGATGAATGTAGGGAGAAATGACCATCCTTTTTTGATGAAATGATTTGTCTTGAATACTGAGAGTTGCCTTTCCTATTCCTAACAAATTTAGGTTGAAGGGGAATATTTTGGAGTTCAATCGCTCCCTCCTAGTCAATTTTTCATGGGGATAATTATGATTTCACATTATTGTCAAAGTTGAACGGTTCTATAGACTATCCATGAGGATGATGAGTGTACACTGTACACGAATCGAGTCCTGCGGGTGTCGTTCATAAAATTTTATTTTATTAGCTGAATTATTTTGCGTGTAAAATTTGCATAAATTCTTCTTAAGACAAGTCCATCATGTAGATCGATAATTTTTTGAATATTACAGATTATCTGAGGCAATGGTTAAACCTCAGTCTCATTTTGCACTCTCTCTCTCTCTCTCACACACACAATATACAAAGTACAACTAGAATATATAAGCTATTAACTAAATAGCACGTACAGTTGTTAGTGCAAAGAGAGGGATGCGTTGAATACATACCGGAATTTGGATGCATGTGGTGGCATGTCTGTAAAGAGAGAAAGAGATTTGCCGTGGATCGATCGGTGGATACGATGTTGTTGGAATCGATGGGATCGATGCTTATAATTAATTATTTTGAACTGACATGTAAATTTTTCCTTGTAAATTTCCACAGTTCATGGTTTCTTCTTCACCTTCTTCATGAGAGCCGTGGCATGGCAACTAAAGAGCAGGAGTAGAGTTAAAGAAAAACCACTTCAGGTGCTTTCAACTATAAATATGGCTTTAGATTTGCCGTTGGGGAAACTGTAGCAAACTCGTAAATTAGCATCTGGGCATTGCATATAAAGTAATAAGTATTGAGATTGATCGGAGATGTAACACTTGAGAGATGTGAGAGAGGGGAGGAGGAGGAGGAGAGGGGGATGGAGAAGGGAGAGAGATTGAATTGAAGGTTCAGTTAACATTTTTGATTTTGATTGTTAAATACGTGTGCTTCTGGCTTCTGTTGGTGCAGCCTTTACTTTTTTGATGTAGGGTCTCTCCTGTCGTAACGTGTTCCTGTAGCTACCGGCGTTGGAATTGTTGCTCCTGGAGTTCACCCATTTGACCCCGTGGCTATCTCTGTTCGCTCACACACATACACACACACTCTCTCTCCCTCACACACACACACACAATAATATGACGAGCTCATCCTATTCCCTCTGTATAATATTCAGTAGGGAGCAAATCAAGCTACCTTTTTGTATCAATCAAAATTTATGTGTATTAACAATCTACCCTACTATTAGCAGCAGCATTAGTTCACTCAAAAGGTTTAACAACTACACTTCATACATTATTATAGAGTAGGGGTAAAGTTTTATAGTCGGTCAGTATGCAGATCAGTCGTAAGAGCAGGGAGGGAAGGGAAGCAGTTGTTGTTTCTTCTAGACTGCTTCTTACCCGCTTTGAATCCCACCCTCTCTCTCTCCTCGTTGATCTATCATATTATAATGGGTATGCTATGATATTTGTTGGTCCTTCTGGTCTTTTCTTTCTTGTCTTTCTGCTGGTTTCTTCCTCTTCTTCTCCCCCTCCTTAGGTAGGTATTAGTTAGTTGCTAGTTGTTAGATGATGAGAGGAATCAGAGTTGAAGATTAATAATAAGGGGGAATTGTGCATGATAGTCATACAAAGTAATCTACCATCCTCTCTCCACACTATTTCCACCACCACCACCACAATGAATGCATTTCTCCTTCTTCTATCCACTTCTTGGTAGACATGGACGGACAGATGAACCGTCTACCATCCTCGTCCACCATCATGATAATTATTATTGAATGGTAATAAGAAAGGAGACGTTTGGATTATCAATTTCTCTAGAGAACAAAAAAAAATATCCTCATGAATTGCAAGAATGTGCAAAAGTCCCAAGTCACTCATTACCATTTTCATAAAGTTTTCCTTTATAGGAGGATAGGAGAGTAGAGTAGGGGAGGAGGAGGGGGTAAGATAAATTCCCTGGGTTTCCTTACCCTAGAACAGTGTCTAAAATTGATGGAGATTACCATACTGCTAACTAACTACTACTCCTGTATGTGTACCCTCAATGTCAGAACTATTTACTTTTATTATTTACTTTTTATACATAAAGTCCAAGTCACAGCTTGCAACTTGCCATTTATACTGGTCATGTGGGTTCTTCTTACTCCACCGAGACGATATAATATAACAGAGCGAGAGAGAGAGAGAGGAGGGAGGGGTGGAGGAGCACCCACAAAAATTATCAGTATAGTATAGAGCAAAACTACCTGATCAGTGTTCATGCTTGTCATATAAATTACTTGGATGTTGTTGGTGTTGGAGATCGGTTTGTCCCCCCCTCCACTGTATTAATCTCAATCTGAGTGGAGTACACTTGGTATGCTGACAGTACTCCTTATCTTGTCGGAGGAAAGAAAGAAAGCAAAGGATTACATACAGTATGTGTAACAATAACACCATACATGTATATTTTTGAAAAAATAGGGACTGGGCATGCAGATGTGTGTAGTATGTATGGTTATGGATGGATGGACCGTCAAGACAGTTTACTAACTTGTGTGTGTGCATTGAATAAAGTGTAGTTAGTTATATATATAATGTGTTTGCTGGATCTGGATTGATTAATTGAGGTTGGTGTGCAGTGAAGAAAAAAACAAGACGAGATATGGTACCTCCAGTTTTTTTCTCTTCTCTCTCTCTCCTCTCTCTACGTGTGTGTGTGTACAAGCGGTTCATGGGATTTTCTGCATTAGATAAGAGTATGTACTGTAAAGGTATGTTGGATTGAAATTTGCTTCTGGTTTTGCTGACCATGTGTTTTCTTTCGTAGAATAAACAGACAAAGAATTATTCACAAGATGAATTTCTGACTAAGTGATTTGAACAGTGTGAGTTGTCTTTGTGAAATTAACCTTTATCTCTTTGATGATAATTATGCTCTTTGATACAGAAGGGTGTACTTATTGTGTGTGTGAGACTATACACTATACTCTAATAATGTGTAATATGCAAATAAGTCTCCATCATCCTTTTTTTCCCTACAACGACTGACGTTCGTCCAGAATTCCTTCGTACTCCTGTGAAGAGTCTGACCAGTGGAGTTAGCATGTCAATTTAAATATCGTAGCAGAATTCCAATCTCATGCATGCTCGGATTGGCATTTTGTTTTGCAGATTTTGACTTGATTATCAGTCAGATGGATGACGAGTTGTCTCTCCTTCTCATATGTACCACAATGGATTTTGTTGTTCCACACACATACTCAATATTTCACAGGATAGTTGTATTTCATGGGACCGAGTCAAGAGAGTCAGTTGAGACAGGAAGACAAGATGTAGATAATTGAGAGTGAGTGTGTAGGACAGGTGTGACTTAAAATATGAGCTGTGTGTTACTCTTGCATTGGTTTTTTTTCCTTCTCACAAGTTGTCGTTTAAACGATGGTATAATTAACGTTTTAGTAGGGGGTAGCCCTTTGCGTCACCATTGTCTATACTGGTCCATAATCTGAGGAATCGGCAAGTTTGCCCTATTCCTTTGACTCAATTGAAGGTGTAACAGGTGGATGTCTGTGTACTTAGATATGTAATGTGAGTACCTAGTATAAACGTTGGTGGTGTGTGTTTTTTTTGGACAGGGAATACTTGGTGAGTGATGCATAAGATGATGATGCGTGCACTAATCCTTGTGTGAGCTTAACTCTTGCACATATTAAATACTAAATAGTTGGACTTATTAAGTTTAATGGTAGGGTTCCATGGACGGGCTATGTACTTTTGACGATAAATGTGCACGGAGTGGCAAGTCTCAGATATGAGATAGGAATCCGATTCTTCCTCTCTCCTTCTCTCTCCTGTTTGTGTGTGTGTATGTGTCTGTGAAATTGTTGTGCTGCATGATAGGCTTACTAAATTAACTGAGTCCTTCTATAATACACACAACATGCTTGTGTAATGTAAATGCTGAGTGGACATACATGTGGATTTTTGTTTGTAGGTTCAATTGAGTGTGCATGTGTAAAAGAGATGGTTCATTTGACTTTTTGTTCCTTTCATTTGAAACTACAGGGAACTGGACTTTTTTTCCGTTTGTTTGGGTTGAAAAAAAATTGTCACACAATTTTTCTCTCTCTCTATCTCTTTTCATATAGACATTTTCCTATCGGTCAAATCTTTTGCAGGGACTAAGACAGGATGTGTGCTTCATATTTGAAGATGATTACATATTTGGGAAAATGTTTATTTTCTTATAAGCAAAGGCTAAACCTTATTAAGATGATAATCTTATTTGTTCGTGTATCGGGAGAATCGGATAGTGTCCATTGAAGCTTTATGTAGTGAGTTAATGTATCCAGTGTCGACTGCTAGGATGGTTAATATAATATAACGAGGTGAAAAGTATATTTTATCCTTGTCATACAGGAGTATTATATATTGTGTGATCCTCACACACTGATTTGTAATAATAATTGGAAAGATTCACACTTTCATCATCCGCATAGAGTGGATTTTGTTTGAGATGTATAGGATAGGATGGATGTAGATGAACCACAAAAATACGACTCTTATCGTATCGTTATAGTGTTAGCAGAGACTGGAAGTTGCTGATAAATAATTGAAGAGGAGGGGAGAAGTTGAGAATAATTAACCGATCAAACGGTCAGTATCACTCGCGGTTTCTTATAATGGAAACTCGACCAAAGTGATGGGACTGGACTCAAACTCAAAAGATTATTTAGAGGTTTGGATATAAACGGAGAAATGGAGTTGTCTCTCTATCCACATGATATATTAATTGGGATATGGTGTACGATTTTTCTTCATGGAGGTTGTAATTTATTTACGTATGAAATAATAGAATCATATGCATCTCGTCATTAGTGCTGCTTGGCGTACGTATATACTTAGCTCCCTGTACTCTCTCAACAGACAGTGAGGAAAACTTGAGATTCTTTTTTAAAAATCCACAAAAGGTGGGTCTTCCAATTTTTCATTTCCCATTTAATCATATAAGCATTATCAACAATTTGCTCCAAAAGATTTTTCCCAAAGATCTCATGGTATCAAAGTATCATTCTTCAAGGAGATGAATCTGATAGTGTTATATATAGACCAACCAGACACACACACACAATCACAGTGTGCGTGTCGTTAGTCATACTTCATACTAGGATCACAAGTCCTCTCTCCCTGTTTATATCCTACGTTTTACAGCTATTACTGGAGGAGGAGGGTAGTAAGCACAAACGTAGAATTTTCTGTAGGCGGCTTTTGCCACGGATGACGTGGCGGTAATGGAAAAAACTGAGTAAAAACTGCAAAAGAAAAAAATGGAAAAAAGGGAAAAAGTAAGCGCGTGTCTAAATCTTAATCTAAGGGGCGGTTTTTATAGTTTTGGCTGTGGCTTTTTGACTTGTTCCTCACATAATCTGAGAGAGGGTGAGCTTATTACGCAATTCAGTACTGTGTGTACACACAATACACACAGTAAAGTAAGAGATGCTCAACCGTCCATTGTACTGTCTATAGAGGATGAGAAAAATAGTAAAAAGACCTTTTCGGATTGTGTGCGGAGTGTGTATGTGTGTGTTGATGTAATTGAGAAACCTCGGATGGTAGTATATTTATATGTTTTATGGTATGATAATGATTTTCGTACGTACATGCCTTGAGCAGAGAGCCACATTAAGAAAGAGAAAGAAAGAAAAGTAGAGATAGGATAATGTGGAAAGAGAAGAGGAGGGGGAGGGAGAGAGAAAGAGAAGGGAAAAAATAAGGAAACCTTGGCTTGTGTGTGTGTGTTCGACAGCGTCTTCATCTGGGATTTTAGAGAGTGACAAGAGAGTTTGTTTTCTCAACGGTGTAAAGGGTGTTATAAATTTAAATTAAATTAAATATTAATGCAAGGTATATTGAAACAATTTAATTTACCCAGTGTATTATGTTTATACAAACTCGTTCTATTATGAAATATCCATATTATTTTGATTTGGTAATCTGTTCGACGAACTTGAGTGTACCTCCATCCTGAATGTTTATTCCTCCAGTGGGCCTGTCCTGACATTGAAACTGTTTAATAAGGTTTCTTTCTCCAAAATTGACTTGATTTGGATTCTTGTGCCTCGGGTCACATCCAAACATTAATATATATTCACGATCCCAAGTCTTTTTGTGGAACCTGTTGTCCATGCAGGGTTTATTACATTCTTTGACACAATCTTCCTCTCTTTGCATGAAAATAGCTGCAGCTAACATGTATATACAAAGGGGATGAGTTAATATTTGAGCATGATTGAAATAATTACTGATTCTGTATTGACTATTACGTAGAGTGGACTTACTTTCCTTTCCGTCACGACCCCTCTCATGTCCACTGACTCTATCACCAAATCCGTCTCTATGCTGAACTTGACCTCTATATCTTGACTGCAAAAACTGCCCATTAACGGTACGAGTGAGAAGGGTCAAGTAGAGACAATATGTAGAAGTACATGTGAAGGGAGTGTCAGGGATGGGAATGACCCATTTTATATCCAAATAGTTGACTGTGCTAGCCACAGAAGTCAGATCACATGCTGGACATGTCCCTTCTGGACAGGCATTGAAGTAGGGATTATTATATTTGTCCATTTGGTCATATTCAATAATGGGGTAAAATGATTTTTTCTTCTTGTCCTCCTCAGTCAGTGGAACAGCATGAGGGTACTTTTTCATTGCTCCACTCTCAAAGATTGTACGGAAAAGTTTCCTGTGACCCTCAGATTTCAAATGCCCCTCGAATGTTAGTACATCCTCCGCAGTCTCCTCACAAAGAGTATAGTACAGATCTTTATTTTTCTCGTGCATGAGTGTGTGTCTTTTTATGTGGGTGCGTAGCACTGACCGTCCACATTCTGCACAATCTACGCGATCTTTACGCAGATGAAATCGTTGGACATGTCCCACTAGGTTACCTGTGTAAAGTAAAAAATAGTTCGCATTTCATATAATTAATATCTCGCATGTCTTTATGATCATAATGTTGTATTGGATCAGATGCTTACCATACAAAGTATACAACTTGCAGCATATTTTACACTGATAGGAAGGGGGGATGTGTGTAGATTTGCGATGGACAGACAGCAGGTATGGTGTCGTGAATGCCTCTGAACAATCACAACATCTGTGAGAACGAGCTGCTTCTGGACCGTGACTTTGTCTCCAATGTGTTTCCATGATATCTACAATATACATACAGAACGTTCAATGATTTAATCACTTTAGCCACAAAAAATCCTATCTTTTTTCTAATGGGAGACAATCCTATTCTGTTGTACTAACATGGACGAGCAAAGTATTTTTCACATCCTTCTTCTCTGCATTTAACAGTCTTCTCATTGGAGTGAGTCGCTAAATGAGTGTTAAGCCTACTCGTATTTGTCCTTCGATGTGAGCATCCAGGGAAAGTGCACACAAAAGGACTGTCTTTTTCTGTTCCATGTTGTTCGTAGAAATGTGCCCGGTAATTGTCTAAATAAATCACATAAATTCGATGAATAATAATAATATGATTGTCTCAATGCTCTAGTTTGTCGATGGTGACCTACAGAGGTCAAAATAGATTTGTTCCTCACTCCCTCGCACATACAAACTTGTACGTTCACATACTATATATTTTCCCACTTACTAACTGTTGCGAATGTTCCAGGCATTTTTTTATTCTCATCTGAAATCATCTTGTCCACATAACAAATCATACATTGAAAACCGTCCTTCCCTCCTGGTCCACGGTACTTTGAGGAGAATAGATCAACCGTTACAGGAGATGTCTTGTTTGACTGGACTCGGGTGTCAGTAGTGGCCAAATTCAGCTCCGCAGACTGTTTGGTGGGATGTTGAATTGAAAACATTTTCACCTCCCTCATCCTATATTTGACCTCAACCGGATTCATCTGCCGAGCTAGGACGTTGGCTGCTGCCTTGTCAGTCGATTTTCTCTTTTTAATTTTCGGGTCAGAGACTTTGGCCAGGATCTTTGGGGCTTTAGACGACTTCTTACGGTGTTGATTAGAAGAATGTAACTGTAAATCAGCAAATATAATTCATAAAAATTAGAGTCTGATCATGAGGTGCAGTACATACCACATACATAATCTTGAGAGTACAAAATGACTTACTTTTCTAGACTCTGAGGAGAACAGAGTGTCCTTTGTAAATTTAAATGATGTAGTCGTAGTAGCAGTAGTGGAACTAACATCACCAACTAGAGCAGGGATAGACATGGTCTTCTCATCGTCAGTTGTCTCCAATGAACCACCACCGAATCTTTTAGAATACTCCATCAGAGTGTCATCAATGGGGTCGGAGGATTTTTTACTCTGTGTACAAACGACGAATAGTAAGAAAATGACATGATATTCATTGGAATCAGACAACAACAACACATACACAATTAAATTGTATATATTATTATTACTGACCTTTTTCTTCTTAACTGACACGAAGTCGTCGTCGTCCGAATAGTCCTCTGCCCAGTCACTCTCACTTTCCGGTGTTTTTTTTCTCATTGTTGTGCACCACACACACACAAGCGACAATGAAAGTGTGACAAAAATAATGCGGAGGATGGAAATATAATTATTGTTTGTTCTCCAAAATCAAGCATTCGAATGCTAATCATCTACCGATCTCACATTCCTACAACTCTTTACTCCGAGAAAGTTTCCTTATCTCAGGAATGTGCAGCGAGAAAACATCGCTCTTATCTAACTACAGTGCATACATACGTTTTCGTAAAGTATGTTTTTTTTTCGAAATATAGGTTTACAATTAATCTTATTCACATTGATGAGGATGTAAACATTGTAATGCACTTGTAAGAACTTAATGTGATGAAATTATTATACATATATATATATATGTATATACGGGTAACTTGGTAGCATTTTTGTGGTGTAATTGGCTTTCATTGGCTCATTCTTCTATTTTTATTTAGACCCTCATGTCTAATGTCTTGGTATTGGGGCTAAAGCCATTGCACATTCTAATACACAATCCTTGTTCTGTGATATGATATGATATAATTATGATTCATGCGAAGTAAATGTGGAAAAATTGTTTTTATCTCTCCGCATCCATCTCTCCCTCCTTTCATATCATATTTATCATGATTACGTTTCTTGTTTCTCCCTCTTCCTCCTCCTCCTCCTCCTCCACACGCACATTATGTTACCTTAAATATGTGAGAGTAATTATAAAAGAGAAGATAGAGAGAGGGAAATCTACTTGTTAGGTATGACTTAAGTAAGTAGGCCCTACAGTGTATTGGGTAGCTTGCGAGACCTAGAGAAGCTCGGTTTCCAACGGAAGTTGACCATTTCTCGTACTGTAATACCTGAGAGCAGAGTTTCCAAAAAAGGAAACATGTAAGGGGTATGTATATGAGTATTTCTATTTTTATGACCTTATTTATACCTATTTGTGTATATTATGAGGATGTAGACTTTCAACATGCATGGAAGAAATGAGAAATTGTTAAGGGATTTCCTTTCTCGAGTAAGATACTTAATTTACATAATTTTTTCTCTCTCTCTCTCTTTGGGTATCAGTGTTCAAAGGGTTGTGTTGTGAAATGGAATTTTGCGTAGTGACATAAGCTAGGATGATGTCCAACAACAATTAATAACCAGAAGTCCAGAAGTAAATGGATGAACCAAGGAGATGTTCAGGACATTGGTGAGGTGGACGTGAGTGAGTGTCACTGCCAAATGCGTGTGGCGTTCATAAATTGTTGTTGTTGGGAGTGCGTTGTTGTGGTGCGGTCGTGGGGAATTGAGAGTGTCTGTGTCTGTGTGTGGGGGGGGGAGTTACAATGGGACGGAGTCTCGTTTATGGCTGACAATACCGCGCCACGTTTTACTTTTTGTTTCATGGGGATAGGGAGTACGTGAGTTGGTACATACGTGGGATATCTGGGTTTTGTTATCGTATCGTTAGGTTAAGGGTAAAAATATCTGTGTTGGGGGAATTGGAATTGGGTTGGTCTCGGATCTTTTTACGTTAATGGGATGCCATCATTACATGTCTTTTTGTGGTGGGTTCCTTTATTTCTCCCTCTCCTTCTTCTTGTTACTCTTATAAACTATTTAAGACATAAAGGCGCATATTGGGTATAAAATAAAATAATAAGCACATTTCTTGTAAAAGTTTTACTTTTGGACGAAAGCTGTCTGTCGGTTCTCTCTCTCTCCCTCTCTTTCTTGAATATTGTAAGACTCTTTTTTTATGATTATTATTATATTCCACTTGTGTCCCTTTAAGCAGTAGTAGTGTACATATGTCCACTATCACTTTACAGTCGGGAGAGAGACCAAATGGCATCCATAATGCAATTACACACGTACTCGCATAACACACACTTATCTTTCATTTGGTGTGGTTTTTGAACGGGAAGCGTTGAACAGTCAGTTACGTGTGTGTGTGTAGTGCATCGTTTAATATATATAGTTCAAAGTGTGTGTGTGTATTGTGCTGTAATATAGTTGTGTGTGTGTTACCTGTACTGTATGTAATTAGGTGCTAGTTGGAGACTGAGAGCCAAGTGAGTTATCTTTTTCTCCCGTCTCTCATCGTTATGTTGAGAGAGTTTCCTTAGCCCAGTTGAAAAGTCACTTTTATGGAAAAGTTCGGAAGGCTTTAAAAAAATATGTTTGGGAAATAAAACTTGTTCTAGATTTTTGGTCGGAGTTTCTTGGAGGTCGTGCTTCTTTACCCATAGCTCTAGTAATCTAATAAAAGTAATCTTTATGTACACTTGTTCTTATTCCTAGGTCAGCCTCATATGCTCTCATGAATTATATGTATTATGACTATTGCTATTGTGTGTTTGTGAGGAGAGAGGGAAAGAGAGGAATGTTGGATCTTGCCGATATTAGATTCCCCTCAAACCTTTCAAACGGTCATAATACATATCACTGACTGACTGTGGATGATCTGTATGGGGAAATCTCTGACGGATGGGTTCAGATAAGATGCCGACTGTCTACATATTCCTCTTTCTCCTCCTGTCTCTGTGTGTACTGTGTGTGTGTAGGGACGAGACTATGAGAGAAATAATTTCATTTTTTATATATAAGGAGTAAAAAAGGATCAAGAGTCGACTAGACTTTTGGCTAAATTGTAACACGATAAGTAGTTGAAGGGATAAAAATTGTAGGGATAATTACGTTGCTTAGTCGCTCGTAGAGTAAAAGATGTGTACACCACTTCACATTTCCTTGTTTGGTCCGTTCGTTCAAAGGACTGGATTAAAAAGGGAATTTTGTCGTGCCATCGAAAGTTGTACCCGACTTTCAACGTCCAATTGACAAAATATGGACAAATTTGATTAATAAATGTGAGGGATGAAGGCAAAGAACAAATATATGTGGAAGAAGGCTCATTCTAATATAACACTATGAAACCGTTCTGCTATACCTATAGCAATGTAAGGTCCACCCCCTTGAGTCTACCCTTAACAAAACCTGAATCTGAACAACCAACTCATTTGCCTCTGCATGGATTTTGATCTGGTTTTTGGTGAATAGTATCATCGATGCTCAAGAATGATCAAATTTACTTGTTATTGCTCATGACGTCCACAGGTCACCACAATCAATCGGGTTTGGGACAAAAGTATTCCGAATGACAAGGAACTTTTTTTAAACATACTATACATGTCAGTCTGAAGAAGGTTCGGAGGACATATTTTCAGAAGTTTGACCTTCGTGGGTCAAACCGGTGTCAATAGGGACCATCCGGAAATTACATGGACTGCAATGTATGTAAAAGTCTGTTTCTGTCTCATTGGACTGAGATTTGGTACGCATCTCACTTATACCTCCC